>CAKAKR010059775.1:41971-56039 GCA_916700685.1 Adelosebastes latens
AATGACAGAGAGAGGGACAGAGGAAGGACGTCCTTCCTGCCTCTGTATCCTGTGTTCTGCTGACAGAGGCTGGATTTTAGGAGATGAGCTCCTCAGAAGCCAGATAACTGACGTGCTGAGAGTCTGTTTTCCCCTCCAGTCACCAACCACTGGAATCATCTTTTTCATAACCTCTTATTAAACATTTAATACCATCAGACTGTTGTCTGCACAGATGTTGCTGCATCACATCTGGGAGGCTATATAACATGTGCAATGTATATAATGCTTCATGCCTTATCATATATCAATGCAAAAATATTCATATACTCAGTGGTGGAAGAACTATTAAGACCTTTTACTTAAGTAAAAGTAGCAATACTACAGTGTAAAAATACTTTTTTACTGCTGGGTAACTTAACCTGTGATAATACACCATGATGTATTTGTTGATTTTTTTTTCTATTAATAATCTGAATATGCAAAGTAACTAAAGCTGTCGAATAAATGTAGAGTAAAAGTATAAAGTAAAATGTAAATACTAGGGCTGTCAATGTCAACGCCAATTCGTTTTAACGCCACTAATTTCTTTAACGTATTGACGCAACGTTCGATTTTTAGGTAGTAGCGGGCTCAGTTTTAAATCTAGAGTGATGCTGGTATCATATGAAACTAGAAAAACCTAAGGAATCCATTGGTACCAACCATGTCATCCTTGCTAGTCACGAAGGAGGTTAAATAAAGCTTCAAACTTGCACTAAATTTTGGTGAGGAAAAACTAGCAAGGCCATTTTCAAAGGGGTCCCTTGACCTCTGACCTCAAGATATGTGAATGAAAATGGGTTCTATGGGTACCCATGAGTCTCTCCTTTACAGACATGCCCACTTTATGATAATCACATGCAGTTTGGGGCAAGTCATAGTCAAGGTCAGCACACTGAAGCATATTTGTCCACTCCCATGTTGATAAGAGTATTAAATACCTGACAAATCTCCCTTTTAAGGTACATTCTGAGCACATAAAAAAATTTGATTAATTTGCGATTTATCGCGATTAACTATGGACAATCATGCAATTAACAGTGTTTAAATATTTGAATCAATTGACAACAGTACCTCATAATTATATTTAAGTACAGTCCTTGAGTAAATGTATTTAATTACATTCCACCACTGCTTATACTGTACATAATAAAATCAGGGATAGCAAATTCTCGTGTAAGATTTTGAGGCCGTTAACCTTTTCTCTTCAATGACGTGTCTCTCTGGTACGTCCGATGACGTGGGGTTAAAATGATGGTTCCTTTTTCTTCTGAATGTGATTCATTGTCTGTTTAGATCAGAGGCACACCCAACGCAACCGCATACAGGACAGGAGGACATGTTGGATAACGTTGTCATGTAAAACTTTCTGGTGGGAAAAGGGAAAGTATGGGAGATCCTATTCCAGAAACAGATGGCACAAGTCAGCACATGCACATTAGAGGGTTTATTTTTATGATATATGCTGACAGAGACGATCTAATGGGAAGTGTCCTTTTCCTCGGTTTATTACAGGAAGGCCACAATCCAAACATCCAGCATTTAGGGCGTGAATCCTGGAATCGGCTGCCACCACAGCCAGAACCTAAGATAGCCACTTATCTCCAGTCCATAATTGAGGTAGTCTTAGATTTTATCCTCTGTTCTTTTAACCCTCAACTGCCTTCTTGACCATTTCAGCCTAAAAATACAACATAAAGCGAGCGGCAACGCAGGAAGCAACGTCATCATATTCTGTCACACATGATGACTCCATTTAGTGTGTAAATTACATTAAAAGCGTAGCAATAGGCTGATCCACGAGTGTTTCCACACAGCTCCAACCTCCCCCTCCCAAAAAACAGGAAGTCTTTCTAGTCAGGAGAAATATTGGCCAAGCACCTCACCTACCCTCTGGTTTCCTGAGAAAGCTGGGAGGAAACTGCCGAACGTCGTAAAAGTGGTGACCTCAGCACATATTTGTGCCTCTCCAGCGGGCCGTGACCACATAGCCCCCAGACTACCCCAACACTGCCTGCAGATACACACGGAAAGAGCCGGGACAGGGCAGCCCCCAGATTGACTTTGGAGACATCAGGGAATAGTCCGACTGTGTTTGTTTAAGTCAGCAGAAAATACTTGTCAGCGTGCTGAATACTACAGAATCTAACACCAGTTTGACTCTCTCAGACGGAGAAAAGCAGATGATTTGTCACTGCCAAACCTCTGTCCGTGCCCACGAATGATTCACCTGATCGTGAATGATTTGATCACAATCCAAATAAGTCCACTTTTAAATGATCTGTCTACACTGAGAAGCGTTCAGTTTTCCCTTTTGTTTGTCATTTCTACACACTGGCTGCACTCCCTCCATTTGAAGAACAAAGTAGTGCAGACTCAGCAGAAGCCGCTCAGATCACATGACAGATCATTAGGTGCAACGGTTTCAAACTTCCTGTGCATTGTGCAAGGCTTGTTTTGAATATATATAGTAAAGAAAACAAGTGTTTGACTGGTCAGAGTTGTTAGAAATTGTTATAGGCTCTATTTTGATGTGTTCCTTCGCGCTATACAGTACATAAACACTGTGAATGTAAGACATGGACACTGAATACTGCTGTTATCTGTTCGATGTTGCCATCTTGTGGACAAAGAGTTGCACTTCAGAAACTGTGCAGGAAGAATCAGATCAGTGCACTTGACAGTTTTCCCAAACATCTTTGATTTTGGCAGTTACAGCGAGTGTGATAGTTTTGCCATTCAGTTACTCAATCTCACATGGTGACCTAAATGCACCGTGGATGTCTACCAAAAACTACCTCTTCAAATATTTGTTGTGCTTTGCCGGGAACTTTCCTGAATGATTGCACAATCCTGGACACGCAGAAATTAACAAATTGTCTCCAATTAGTAGAAGCATTCTTAAAAATAAAAACACAATAAATGACCTTTGGCCTTGTGTATAAAAAGAAAGGCCAGACATGACACAGCAGTATTACGAATGTTTGTTATAGCTCTCCTGTCCCAAGTCGTCTCACTGCCATTCACCCAGTGCATGCTGGGATAGTTTCCAGCTTCCTGTGCCTCTGAGGACTGAATGGGTACAGTTCTGTTGTTGTATTGCCTGATATAGTTTGTCTGGTACTGTCTGTTGATTGTGTGCCGATTGTGTGTGTATATATATATATATATATATAATTATAAATAAATAATTATATATATATATAATTATTTATTTATAATTATTTATATATATTTATTTATATATATATATATATATATTTACAATTATTTATTTATAATTATTTATATTTAGATTTATTTATAATTATTTATATATAATGAAGTCGTTCTTGGACCCTGAATCACTAATTCAAATAATTTAAACCGCACATTTTATTCATTTCTAGCTTCTGAAATATGTAATTAATAAATCAAACTAGATGTAATGCTAAATAACAAAACTAAAGATCCACAGGTTGCAGTCATTTATATTTATTTTGTTCCACAACTTCAATATGGTTTCAAATTTGACACTTTCTCTGTGTCAATTAATTAGTTTTTGAGTTATTTGATGAGTTTCCTGTCATATTTTTTGCAGCAGTAATAATAATTGCAGCCAAATAAAAATATAAGCATTAAAATATATTTTAGCCATACGTATCTGTTATAGAGTTATGTGCACATCTATCAGTGTGAGTTTATTTGATTTATTGGTGTAGTTTCAATCGATGGATAAGCACATAAAAGAACAGTTCACAGTTATATAAGAGTTTTGCAGAGATGGAGAGACGAAATGAATCATCACTTTCACTGATTATTATGTTTTTGGAGAGGCTTTGCTCACACTGTGAAGAACACGATATACTGACTGGATGAGTAAAATGTTTCAATTCAAACAAACACTTTAAACTCTGGTATTTGGAGTTTCCCGGCACTGAATCAATATCGCTGCTCCTGAAATCAAAACTATTGACTTTGACGACAGCAGCGCTGTCCTTTTTGCAGCTGAATAATCATTGACAGAGAGGCAGCTTAAAAGACATAACAGGGGACAGACACACAACACAATTTGTCTCTTCAAAGGTTCATCATGAGGATTGAGGTTGCTCTCCAGCTGGGCTTCTGTAGCCTGTGTCTGACCCTGACGCTTCTTGGAGGAGGAATGTACGTATAGTTACTATTTCATTTACACAACAGCAAGGATCTTGTTTTTATTAAGGATTTGGTGTTAGAAAAAAAAGTTGCATCATTTAATATGTGTATTTCAGGGGAGTGGATCTTCCTGATCCACCAGCAGTTGACTGTCGTTATAGCGACTGGTCAGAGTGGAGTTCATGTGATCCTTGCACGAAAAGCAGAGTGAGTTAAAACTGTAGTCAGTGACTACAAAACTCAATTTTCAACTTAGGCTAATCACAATACAGTACTAGGGAGCTTATGACAAACTGTGCTACCTTTAAATCCCATATGTAAAGGTATTTAATTAAAGATTAATATATTAACTCAACTTGTTTCTCTGCTCTTTGCCTTTGTAAAAAAATTAAAAATGCTCAACAAAGTGGGATATCATTTGTGATCCTCAGCGGCGTTCTCGGAGTGTAGAAGTGTTTGGCCAGTTTAAAGGTGCGTCGTGCCATGATTCAGTGGGGGACAGGCAGGCCTGCGTGACGGATGCTCCATGCGAGCTACCGCCTCCACCTGAATGCTCCGCCTCAGAGTTCCAGTGCGAGTCAGGTACTTCGGCTTCTTTAAAGTCACCTACAGTGCCTTTCTCTTTATTAGAGCCTCATCAGCCAAACTCCCATCTTTACACAGGTTATTGCATCAAGACCAGATTAGAGTGCAACGGGGACTATGACTGCGAGGACGGATCAGATGAGGACTGTGAGCCTCTGCGTAAACCCTGTACTTCGCAAGTCCAGGATACCAATGAACAAGGCAGGACAGCAGGATACGGGTAAGACGAAGTTATTAAAGATCCAGATCAGTTGGGAGTCAATTACGAAAGTAAAATCAAAGTTTTGTCACAGTGGAGAGCACTGACGTCATGTTTAGCGAGCTCAATAGCGCCCCCTAATGCGTTGGAGGCCTTATTTGGAACATAGTTGGTCCGAAATTCAAGAACTTTGATACCCACATTGCTCTAAAGACTGGAAGCAGGGAGAAACAGCTATAGCCTGACTCTGTCCAAAGGTAAAACATGTTTCCCAAAATGTCGAACTATGCCTTTAAGTACAATTAATAGAACCTGTACATTAGTATTATACTCAAGTACTTGTCTAGCGTTAGAATTTCAGCTATAATTAAGCATAACAGTCTTAACTGTGTCCCTGCACCAGAATCAACATCTTGGGTGCAGAGCCTCGGATGAACCCCTTCAACAATGATTACTTCAATGGGAGGTGTGATCGAGTGATGAATCCAAACTCCGGGAAGCACGACAGGCTTCCCTGGAACGTTGGTAGTTTCAGATATGAGGTTAGCCAAAATCATTTCTCCTATTTTATCCTGTAGAAGCATTCACTATGTGTATGTGCATTTGATAATGAATACACAGTATGTCAGTGAGGATTCTGTCTTCCCTTAACGCTCCCTGTCTTTCCAGACTTTAGTGGAAGAAACCAGCTCCAAAGAAATCTATGAAGACTCACACAGCCTCCTGAGGGAGGTGCTGAGAGAGATGAGTGTTAAAGTTGATGTTGGACTTTCCTTCAAATTCAAACCAAGTGAGGAGTCCATGTCCGACAAGTCTTCAAAGGTGGATTTAGATTACCATTACGAGAAGAATAAAATGATCAAAGATATCACAGAGTACTCCACCATTAAGGTAAATGACAGCCAGGGACAAGTAATCACATTACAATTTAGAAGTAGTTCATAAGCTAAGACAACATCCATCTGTACTTACTAATAATTCTCTCCTGCACTCTCAGAACAAGAGCTTTATGCGGGTGAAGGGTCGAGTGCAGCTGAGCACCTACAGGCTGCGCTCCCGTGATCTCCAAATGGCCAATGAATTCTTAGAGCATGTCAAATCTTTGCCTGTGCAGTATGAGAAGGGGATTTATTTCGCCTTCCTGGAGGACTACGGAACTCACTACACCAAAAACGGGAAGACTGGCGGCGAATACGAGTTGATCTATGTTCTCAACCAGGACACCATCAAGGCAAGAAGTATGTGTACCCCAGCAAGCATGTCTTTTCAAACTACTTGCTCTGAAGTTGATGTTCTCAAGTCACAATGTAGACTAAATTGAAAAGTGAAAAGTACTCATCCCCTACACTTCCTGATTCTTGCAGATCTCACAGAGAGAAGGATTCAAGAATGCACCAAATTAGGCATCACGGCAGACTTTGCAATTCAGGGAAACCTGAACCGTGATGACTGTGATACTGTAACAAACAAAGACCAAGGTGGGCTCTCCCAGTTTTACCTGATCACACTGAGACTGAGGAAAGCTTATAAAGTCAATATTGTTGCAGATTTTTCAAGTCTATCTTAATACAATACAATACTCACATACGTTGAAAGGGTTATTCGTTGCCCGAATCATTCCTCTTGCCCATACTGGCCATGAACCGATTCCTTCGTAGCACGACTACAATGTAAGACATTGGGGACAAAATCCTCGGCCCTTTTTCCATGCAACATTTCATTCTATAGTTCTAATAAAGCTACTAATATGAGGCCTCAGCAATCTGAGTTTGACAAATTGAGTGGGTATCATTGTCCAGCGGAGGTGGATGGGTCCAACAAACATAGGGCTTTCATCCAGGAGACCGCTGTTCGTGTCAAAACCATGTTGTTTTTTCATAAACCCAACTAAGTAGTTTTATTGCCTAAACCTAAGCAAGTGTTTTTTGTTTAATTCCCAACATTAAGCAGTCGTTTACCGCGACGGAAAAGTGATGCCGAGGGGTCTGACACAGCGTCGGTATGTGACGAGTTGGGATGAGAACGTGTTGGGTTGTCACATGTAGGTTTAGTCCCGTTGTTTCTCCTGGCAATGTAACTACCGAGACGTATCCCTCCGCCGTAGCTCAGCATGGAAAAGAATTTTGAATGAAAAATATTGTAACTTTGAGAGACTGTATTAAGACAGATTTGCAAAAATCCAAACATAACCTCTCCTTTCACATGAGTGCATTGTGCGCAGATACTGTGATGTGTATGAGTAAGGCTTTACAGTAACTGTGGAAAGCCACTAAATGTTTCCTTCTGTTGCTACACAGTTGATATTGACGGAAAAGCAGCGGTGGACAAGGTGATGACATCAGTCAAAGGAGGCACTCTAGAAAGTGCCGCTACAATGCGGGCTAAACTGAATAAGGAAGGAGTGATGGACCTCGCTACGTATCAGAACTGGGCCCGGTCCATCGCTGACGTCCCTGCGCTGCTCAGCAGTGAGGTAGCTATGGCAGATTGGTGAACCACATCTTGATAGGTGTCACGCTATGATGACAATGTTTTTAGCAATGCTAGCAGCGTGGCAATGTCAGTCCACCACCAGATTGTCACATAGGAAATGTTAAACTACCGTACCAGAGGCTTAAACTTATCGTACGTGAGTCATAACCCCGATAACAAGTAGGCTTAAGTGTGTCATTTTACAAAACACGTATTTAAACAACTTTTTGACACACCTAGAAATCTATCCACATCGCTTTATTTAAAAAAAAATAGCTGACGAAGGGTGTCCATAAGTCCATCAGTCTGACAATGTTTATAATAGCCAAAATATCTTATTCAGCATTGAGCTACATTTAGCTCCATCCTCTCGTGTTACTTCTGGTTGCAAAACCAACATGGCGACGGCCAAAATGCCGAACTCAAGGCTTCAAAACAGCAGTCCACAAACAAATGGGTGACGTCCCTGGGTCTACGTCCACTTCTTATATATATTATCTATGGTGCTAACAAACTAAAGATGGTGAACGTGGTAAACATGATACCTGCTAAACATCAACATATTGGCATGTGCCCATAAGTACATCCTCACAGAGCTGCTAGCATAGCTGTAGACTCTTGTTATAAGACACAAGGCAAATAAAAGATGTAATATCATTTCATATATATAATATCATATTCCAGCAAGTGAAATGGTCCTCATATTCTGTTTTTGTTCTGGCAGCCTGAGCCCATCTATAACTTAGTTCCATTGGCTATGCCAGACGCTAACGTCAGGATAGCCAACCTGAGGCAGGCCACCGCGGACTACGTGGCAGAGTACAACGTGTGCAAGTGTAATCCTTGTCAAAACGGAGGCACTCTAGCTCTGATGGATGGGAACTGTATGTGCCTGTGCCCTCACCTGTATGAAGGCATGGCCTGCCAGAATTACAAGGGTGATAACGCTAAACACCCAGGTAAGAGTACATACAGCATCCCAACATACTGACAAGGCCATTCATATCACTTTAGGTCATTTTTATTGGTGTTCATTTTGACAATGTTTTGCAGGTACCAGACCTACTGTCAATCAGGAAGGTAACTTGTCGTGCTGGTCTAGCTGGTCCAGCTGTAGCGGAGGGAAACACACCAGGACACGTGGCTGTAACACAGCTGGGCTCCTTGGAGCTGTGTGCAGAGGAGACACCAGCATTGAAGAACACTGCTAAGCAGATGCATGACCATTTATCAATCTCCCCCTCTCTCTGACATGTCAAAAAGATAGAAATCTAAAGATTTTTCTGTCTTTAAATGCTTAGTCAGGAGAACAGAGCCATGTTCAGGTTGGTAATAGATAATGCAGGTCATAAAATTACACTTTGTTTTGTTTTTTTGATGATTTTTTGTTGTCATTTAAATGTATGTAGTTTGAGATCAACTGTAAATGTAAATATGTTTAGTAGAAAATAAGCTCTGTGAAACTTAAAGGATCCATCAGCACACAAGTCTTCTGGGTTTTAGTACAAATGGAACAACTTTAATGAACATTAAAAGCTACAAAAGAAGAATAAAGTATAACGTGTATCATTTTAATAAAGATGAAGGTGCCACAGTTCTTCTCTGTATACTGTACACTTTGATGTTTGAAGTAAATCAACACCATCATTTAAGTGCCTGAGCCCTGTAAGTTCTTTTCATTTGTCGCAACTTAAAGGTTATATTGATAACATTTTTATGTAGATAAATAATGTTAGTTCATTTGTTGAATGTTTGAAAATAGACTTCTGGCCATATCGTACACATTGCACCTTTAATAAGTCTTACATTTAGATCCAAAAGAGCTTTGACTACAAACAACACCGTGTCTGAGTTAAAATAGTGCTGGCTGAAGTATGTATTAATGGGCTAATAACTCATCTTTAAAAGCATGAACACATTCCAGCTTCCTGTGCCTCTGAGGACTGAATGGGTACAGAAAATGAACAAATAACCAAAAATATAATTTAAACAAACACATTTTTACAATAATGTGTACTGCCAAGTATTGTAATGACCAGCTCCATTATTTGTATTGCGTGTTAAAGTTTTATATTACTCTTGATATAGTTTGTCTGGTACTGTCTGTTGATTGTGTGCCAATATATATATACATAATTATTTATTTATAATTCTTTATATATATGTATTTATATATATATTTATAATTATTTATTTAAAATTATTTATATATAATGTGGTCGTTCTTGGACCCTGAATCACTAATTCAAATCGTTTAAACCGCACATTTTTATTCATTTCTAGCTTCTGAAATATGTAATTAATAAATCAAACTAAATGTAATGCTAAATAAGAAAACTAAAGATCCACAGGTTGCAGTCATTTATATTTATTTTGTTCCACAACTTCAATATGGTTTCAAATTTGACACTTTCTTGGTGTCAATTAATTCGTTTTTGAGTTATTTGATGAGTTTCCTGTCATATTTTTTGCAGTAAGTGCTGGGAATTTGGAAGTACAATATAAATAATAATAATTGCAGCCAAATAAAAATATAAGCATTAAAATATATTTTGGCCATACGTATCTGTTATAGAGTTATGTGCACATCTATCAGTGTGAGTTTATTTGATTTATTGGTGTAGTTTCAATCGATGGAAAAGCACATAAAAGAACAGTTCACAGTTATATAAGAGTTCTGCAGAGATGGAGAGAAGAAATGAATCATCACTTTCACTGATTATTATGTTTTTGGAGAGGCTTTGCTCACACTGTGAAGAACACGATATACTGACTGGATGAGTGAGATGTTTTAATTCAAACAAACACTTTAAACTCTGGTATTTGGAGTTTCCAAGCACTGAATCAATATCGCTGCTCCTGAAATCAAAACTATTGACTTTGACAACAGCAGCGCTGTTTTTTTTGCAGCTGAATAATCATTGACAGAGACGCAGCTTAAAAGACATAACAGGGGACAGACCCACAACACAATTTGTCTCTTCAAAGGTTCATCATGAGGATTGAGGTTGCTCTCCAGCTGGGCTTCTGTGGCCTGTGTCTGACCCTGACGCTTCTTGGAGGAGGAATGTACGTATAGTTACTATTTCATTTACACAACAGCAAGGATCTTGATTTTATTAAGGATTTGGTGTTAGAAAAAAAAGTTGCATCATTTAATATGTGTATTTCAGGGGAGTGGATCTTCCTGATCCACCAGCAGTTGACTGTCGTTATAGCGGCTGGTCAGAGTGGAGTTCATGTGATCCTTGCACGAAAATCAGAGTGAGTCCATTAAAACTGTAGTCAGTGACTACAAAACTCAATTTTCAACTCAGGCTAATCACAATACAGTACTAGGGAGCGTGTGACAAACTGTGCTACCTTTAAATCCCATATTTAAAGGTATTTAATTAAAGATTAATATATTAAACTAGTTCATTAGTTTAAATGGACTGGAAAGCTGAAGAAGACGCAAGAATACATTGTTTGTTCATACTGCATTTTCCCTGTGCCCTTCAGATTGTCTATAAATAAAGTGTGGCATTTAAATGTTCTTTTAAGGTTTTATGTAAGGTCTGTGAAAATGAGCCTTAAAAGGCACAAAATAAAGGTTTGTCACCTAATATAGCTGTTGCACAGTTTGGCAAAAGAGCCTTAAACTTCAAACCATTTTTTTCTCAACTTGTTTCTCTGCTCTTTGCCTTTGTAAAAAAAAAAAAAATGCTCAACAAAGTGTGATATCATTTGTGATCCTCAGGGGCGTTCTCGGAGTGTAATAGTGTTTGGCCAGTTTAATGGTGAGTCGTGCCATGATTCAGTGGGGGACAGGCAGGCCTGTGTGACGGATGCTCCATGCGAGGTACCGCCTCCTGAATGCTCCAACTCAGAGTTCCAGTGCGAGTCAGGTACTTCAGCTTCTTTAAAGTCACTTACAGTGCCTTTCTCTTTATTAGAGCCTCATCAGCCAAACTCCCATCTCTACACAGGTTATTGCATCAAGAAGAGATTAGAGTGCAACGGGGACTATGACTGCGAGGACGGATCAGATGAGGACTGTGAGCCTCTGCGTAAACCCTGTACTTCGCAAGTCCAGGATAGCAATGAACAAGGCAGGACAGCAGGATACGGGTAAGACGGAGTTATTAAAGATCCAGATCAATTGAGAGTCAATTACGAAAGTAAAATCAAAGTTTTGTCACAGTGGAGAGCACTGACGTCATGTCTGAAGCTGAAATATGAAGCAAGAGCCAGGAGACAATTAGCTTAGCTAGTCGCAGCTTTAATTATTAGCGCCCAAGCACGAAAGTGCCAAGGGCCCAATGGTGTCCCTGGCACTAAGTGCAAGGAAACCTATTGTTTTTGTAAAGATTATTATTATTATTATTATTATTCTGCTGCAGAATTGCATTTTTGAGGGGCTTGGGATGCACGAAAATCCCGAAAATTGGCAATTCAGAACTGGTGAAAATTGCGTAGTTGTACAGTGATTGGTTCATGTGTGTTTAGCAAGCTCCATAGCGCCCCACTAATGCGTGGGAGGCCTTATTTGGAACATAGTTGCTCCGAAATTCAAGAACTTTGATACCCACATTGCTCTAAAGACTGGAAACAGGGAGAAACAGCTATAGCCTGACTCTGGCCAAAGGTAAAAAATGTTTCCCAAAATGTCGAACTATACCTTTAAGTACAATTAATAGAACCTGTACATTAGTATTATACTCAAGTACTTGTCTAGCGTTAGAATTTCAGCTATAATTAAGCATAACAGTCTTAACTGTGTCCCTGCACCAGAATCAACATCTTGGGTGCAGAGCCTCGGATGAACCCCTTCAACAATGATTACTTCAATGGGAGGTGTGATAGAGTGATGAATCCAAACTCCGGGAAGCACGACAGGCTTCCCTGGAACGTTGGTAGTTTCAGATATGAGGTTAGCCAAAATCATTTCTCCTATTTTATCCTGTAGAAGCATTCACTACGTGTATGTGCATTTGATGATGAATACACAGTATGTCAGTGAGGATTCTGTCTTCCCTTAACGCTCCCCGTCTTTCCAGACTTTAGCGGAAGACACCACCTCCAAAGAAATCTATGAAGACTCACACAGCCTCCTGAGGGAGATGCTGAGAGAGATGAGTGTTAAAGTTGATGTTGGACTTTCCTTCAAATTCAAACCAAGTGAGGAGTCCCTGTCCAACAAGTCTTCAAAGGTGGATTTAGATTACCAATTAGAGAAGAAAACAATGATCAAGAATATCTCAGAGTACTCCACCATTAAGGTAAATGACAGCCAGGGACAAGTAATCACATTACAATTTAGAAGTAGTTCATAAGCTAAGACAACATCCATCTGTACTTACTTTACTTCTCTCCTGCACTCTCAGAACAAGAGCTTTATGCGGGTGAAGGGCCGAGTGCAGCTGAGCACCTACAAGCTGCGCTCCCGTGATCTCCAAATGGCCGATGAATTCTTGGAGCATGTCAAATCTTTGCCTGTGCAGTATGAGAAGGGGATTTATTTCGCCTTCCTGGAGGACTACGGAACTCACTACACCAAAAACGGGAAGACTGGCGGTGAATACGAGTTGATCTATGTTCTCAACCAGGACACCATCAAGGCAAGAAGTATGTGTACCCCAGCAAGCCTGTCTTTTCAAACTACTTGCTCTGAAGTTGATGTTCTCAAGTCACAATGTAGACTAAATTGAAAAGTGAAAAGTACTCATCCTCTGCACTTCCTGATTCTTGCAGATATCACAGAGAGAAAGATTCAAGAATGCATCACATTAGGCATCACGGCAGACTTTGGCAAGAGTTTGGACAAGGGACACGTGAACCGTACCGGCTGTGATAATGTAACAAACAAAAACCAAGGTGGGCTCTCCCAGTTTTACCTGATCACACTGAGACTGAGGAAAGCTTATAAAGTCAATATTGGTGCAGATTTTTCAAGTCTATCTTAATACAATACTCACATACGTTGAAAGGGTTATTCGTTGCCCGAATCATTCCTCTTGCCCATACTGGCCATGAACCGATTCCTTCGTAGCACGACTACAATGTAAGACATGGGGTCAAAATCCTCGGCCCTTTTTCCATGCAACATTTCATTCTATAGTTCTAATAAAGCTAATATGAGGCCTCAGCAATCTGAGTTTGACAAATTGAGTGGGTATCATTGTCCAGCGGAAGTGGATGGGTCCAACAAACATAGGGCTTTCATCCAGGAGACCGCTGTTCGTGTCAAAACCATGTTGTTTTTTCATAAACCCAACTAAGTGGTTTTGTTGCCTAAACCTAAGCAAGTGTTTTTTGTTTAATTCCCAACATTAAGCAGTCGTTTACCGCGACGGAAAAAGTGATGCCGAGGGGTCTGACACAGCGTCGGTATGTGACGAGTTGGGATGAGAACGTGTTGGGTTGTCACATGTAGGTTTAGTCCCGTTGTCTCTCCTGGCAATGCAACTACCGAGACGTATCCCTCCGCCGCAGCTCAGCATGGAAAAGAATTTTGAATGAAAAGTATTGTAACTTTGAGAGACTGTATTAAGACAGACTTGCAAAAATCCAAACATAACCTCTCCTTTCTCATGAGTGCATTGTGTGCAGATACTGTGATGTGTATGAGTAACGGTTTACAGTAACTGTGGAAAGCCACTAAATGTTTCCCTCTGT
>CAKAKR010059776.1:6873-18221 GCA_916700685.1 Adelosebastes latens
CCTCTTCAGCCTCTCCCTGAGGCTGAAGAAGGTGCCCCAGCTCTGGAAGCTGCCAAGAAGGGACGCCCCAGTACCCCCAATGACTACAGGCCAGTTGCTCTGACGTCACACGTCATGAAGATCTTTGAGAGACTGGTTCAGCAGCACCTCAAGCCCCTTGTGAGTGACTCCCTGGACCCCCTGCAGTTTGCATATCAGGCAAACATCGTAGTGGATGATGCCATCATCTACATGCTCCGCAGACCCTACATGCATCTGGAGAGGCGGCACAGCACCGTAAGAATCATGTTCTTCGACTTCTCCAGCGCCTTCAACACCATCCTGCCACTCCGGCTAGCTGAGAAGCTCTCAGCGATGCAGGTAGATCATGGCCTGGTGGCCTGGATTACGGACTACCTCATCAGAAGACCACAGTATGTCAGACGGCAGGGCAGCCTGTCAGATGTGCTGGTGAGCAACACCAGCGCCCCTCAAGGAACTGTGCTGTCACCCTTCCTGTTCACCACCTACACCTCCGACTTCCGCTTCAACTCGGGTACATGCCACCTACAGAAGTTCTCTGATGACTCCTCCATCGTCAGCTGCATCACCGATGACAACAAGGAGGAGTACAGAGCCCTGGTGGAGAACTTCGTAGGGTGGTGTGATAACGATCACCTCCAGCTCAACATTGGAAAGACCAAGGAGCTGGTGGTGGACTTCCGGCGGAGCACGAGGCCCCCAACTCCCATCACCATCCGAGGGGAGGAGGTGGAGGTGGTGGACACCTACAAGTTCCTCGGAGTACATATGAACAATAAACTGGACTGGACCGACAACACCGAGGCCCTCTACAGGAAGGGACAGAGCAAACTGTTCTTCCTGAGGAGGCTCAGGTCTTTCAACGTGTGCAATAGGCTGCTGCAGATGTTTTACCAGTCTGTAGTAGCCAGTGTACTCTTTTTTGCTGTGGCATGTTGGGGGGGGGGTAACACCAAGACAAGGGATGCCAACAAACTGAACAGGCTGGTGAGGAAGGCTAGCTCTGTAGTTGGGTCCGAACTGGATGATCTGGAGGTGGTGGCAGAGGGGAGGATGAGGAGGAAGCTGGACGCTATCCTGGAGAACCCGTCCCACCCCCTCCATGATGAGCTAGTCATGATGAGGAGCACCTTCAGTCATACACTCATCCCCCCTCGGCACAACACAAAGCGTCTGGGTCAGTCCTTCTTGCTGTTGGCATCAGGCTCCACAGCCAAGGCTGACCCCCACATGAAAACTGCACTATCTGGACTATCTGCACTACCTGCACCACCTTAAACTTAAAACACGCACTATCTGGACTATCTGCACTACCCGCAACCACCTCTCCTAACCGCTGGTGCACTTTAAACTTACTTTACACTACATTCCATATACCATTTTATAGACTGCACATATTACATCTATTTATTGTACATTACATTTTTTTATTGACGGACGAAGGAATAACTTTTAGTCATAAACTGTCAAGGTGAAAATTAACTAATTTTATATTTGACAAGTTCTGCAAAAAGACAGTATATTTTACAAATAAATCAAAAGGCATTTTTAACAACTTGAACAGATTATGTGGGATACTCACCCAGAGGAGCATAATGGGAGTGAAAAGGTAGGTGAACTTTGACCTCTAGTCCGTGATCATTGGCCAGTTTACAGAAAATGAACTTAACACATACAGACTTTTTCCCAACTGCCATAAACCTCCTGAACTCTGACGTCTCCTCTGTCTGAGTTGAACACGTGCAATGTAAATGTGCAATAACACGTTGGTCACATTTGCAATGTAAATACTGTAGATCTACTGTTACGGATATGTGCATAACATGCTGATCACTCTGCAATAATTATATGATGCTGTGCAATAATTATATAATTATCTGACGGACACTTTGTGCAATAATCTGGCAAAACTGTAATCTGGCAAAACTGTAATCTGGCACAACTGTCATCGCATCAATATGCATATTGTATTTTTATATTTTATATTGTATTATCTTTTATATTTTTTATATTTATATTGCACTATCTCTTTTTTTATTGTATTATCTTTCATTAGCACCTATGGGATTGTCACAATCTAATTTCTTTGTACTACACAATGACAATAAAGGGCTTGAATTGAAAAATGCATTAATTTATGCATTTTCCCCACATTAAAACCCAGTCAAATAAACAGAGCGACATGTAACGTCTGAGATTAGCTAATAAAAACTTCTGTTTTTATCATAGCAGGCCTTTCTGTAAATAAGAAAGGGGGTAAACAGTAGCGATGTGTCTGTCGCGAACGAACCGGCTAAAAGAGCCGGCTCTTTTAAGTGAACGATTTTTTTTTTTTTTTTATTAATTCAAGGCAGAATGATAGGACGATCTTCTCCACGCCACGGGCACTCAATGCACTAACTGTGACTGACGTTGTGTTAATGGCGTCCGTGCGACCAATCAGGTGATGACAGACAAGGATCATACCATCAAGCAGGGTGGGGCGGGGGGTGCACGGCGTGCTGACGGTCTACAGGTACAGAGCAGGAGGGAGAGGAGGAGAGAAAGAGAGAGAGGAGTGCGGTGCGCGAATAGCAGACAAGATGAGTGACAGTCGGAAACGAAGCGGCATGTATGATATTCTGGAAATTATAAGGTTTAGTATAATTATATTGAAAAATGTAAGTGATATATGTGCACGCATACTAATCATTGGTCAAAACAGCGCTAAATTTGGCTGAATTATAAAAAGGCAGAAGTGGTAAAATGAAGAGCCGTTTGGGAGCCGAAAGAGCCGGCTCTTCTTGGTGAGCTGAGCCAAATGATCTGGCTCACTAAAAAGAGCCGGAATTCCCATCACTAGTTACAGCAACCAGTGACATATAACGCTAGCACATATGGTCACAGAAGGGTCTTGGGAGCAATATCACAGCGACACAGGGGGACAATGGAAAAAGGCTATGTATTTTCAAAGTGATTACAACAAGCAATGCCTGACAATAATATGATGTCCGATGCTGACAGACGTTAAATCAGTTAGCTAGCGTTAGTGCTAACTGTTACCTTGGTTACCTTTTCAGAGCTCCTTTCTTCAAGTCGTTCCCCTCCGGTGTCGAAACTGGACACTTATTAGCACTACAGTGGGTTTCAGCAGACTGCTCTATGTTCATACTGCCTTAATGTTGTGAAAATAAGTGTGTTATGGTTGATTTAACCCAATAGGATTAACATATGAACCATAGAAATGACAAAAGTAGGAAGTTCGCAATTCGCGGTTAACGGTAAACAGACGTATACTGAAACCTGATTGGTTCTTGAAACAGAACAGACGTATACTGACACCTGATTGGTTGTTGAAACAGGGAGCGGGACTTGGTTCTTCTTCTTTGCGTTGATTGGCTGATTGTAATACCAACTCTTTAGGTGCATACCGCCACCTACCGTACCGGAGTATGTAGAACAGGATCTATAGACAACAGTGTCAATAAAAATAAAACAAACTATATTCTATTAAACAATCTGGTGTTTATTATTAAATCTATTACCCCCTTTCTGTGTTTCCCACACCTTTACATTTACACTTTACACTTACTTTACACTATACATCCTATATACCACTTTATAGACTGCACATATGTACATATTACATTTATTTATTGCACATACTACATGTATTTATTGATGGACTGTACACACCATGTTCACCCATTCACTCTGTATCTTTTATATCTCTATTATTGTTTTTAGATTTTTGTATACCTTTACCTCTCCTGTGTTTCACTCTGTTTTGCTGATGTTGTTGCTTTGACACCTGAATTTCCCTCTGGGGATTAATAAAGGTTCATCTTATCTTATCTTATCTTATCTTATCTTATCTTATCTTATCTTTTCTTATCTCCATTTGTTCCTATAGGCTATCCCTTCCAAATCCCATTTTTTACTCTCACTTTTTGATAAGTTTGGTCACTCTGGTACAAAGTATTAAACACTATCACTATAAACAACTTAGACTTGTATTTTAGTTTTATATAGCCTATGATACTCAGCACGTAGGCTAACATTTAAACAGACTATCAGCGTCATGTCTGCAAAGCATTTGAAGTAAAATCCCTTTTGCCACGAGTAAGTAGTGTACACAACGTTTTCATTAACCTTCACAGATTCCTCTGTATTTTATTTAGTTATTCGTCAGCACGAAAAATAATTGACGTGATTGTCAAGATAAATGATAGGCAAATAGACTACAAATGCACTGTAAACAAGGGTCACAGTCCTATTAAATGGTTACAGGTTTGTCATGTAGGCTATAGTGATAGGCCTACCAGTAAATCATCAAGGGATGGGGAATAATAGCCTATTTGACACCAAAATAAGTAACAACATGAAATAATTTGTGACCCTTTCAATAGAGTTTCATTATTGGATGTAAGGTAAAAAAATATCCATCTTAAAGCTAAACTTGAGAGGGGTTGTCAGCCCAAATATTAGGCCGACATTTAGTTAATTAACAACCAGAGTCAGAGCCAATGTTTGGCTGGCATGTGTCAACAAAGCCACTATCTTTATTTGGACCGCCAGGTGGCGACAAAGCACAATTTAAGTTGACTCTTTTATTTCTGCCTCCATCACATTTCTCTGTTGATTCCCTCTCACAACATACAGATTCTCCATCCCTCTCTCTCTTTCGCTCTCTGTCTGAAACAACCCACTCACTTGTTGACTGAGAAAAAATATTGCATAATCTGAGAGCGATGTGGCATATATTCATGTGCTAATCTAAACTGAGGCTACTCTAAACTGCTCGTCAGCCTCTCAGACTGATTCAAAGCCACCGGCGCTCTAAATCTAAAGAGGTGGTGGATTAAAAAAGCAAAAGGTCACGTTCAATTCCACAAACACAGACACACACACACACAAACACACACACACACACACATTTCCACCACATATTGGGGCCAGCACAGTTCACTGGGCAAGAACCAAAGGAAGAGGAACACAGCAGAATATTTAGCTCTTAAAACACAGAGAGAGAGAGAGAGAGAGAGAGAGAGAGAGACAAGAGGAGAGTGAGACAGAAAGGCAGACAAAATGTGTATCCAGGCGGGTTGGTGTTGGGGAGTGTAGAGGACATAAGATTGAGTCCATTCTGCGTTGTGTCCTCAGGATTCATTGCTTATTTATTAGTTGTTATACAGAGACAGCGAGGGTCTGGAATGAAAAATTCAGACAGGAGGCATGGCCTTTTCTCCTTTTAGAAATCACAAGACTACACACACTGGGCGGTTAATGGCTCCTGCACGCAGTCGTGTGTGTGTGTGTGAGAGACAGAGAGGGAGAGATTTGTGGAGGATGGCTATTTCTCCACAACTCTGACACAGCAATAAGCATCCATGTGTGTGTGTGTGTGTGTGTGTGTGTTACACATTTTCTGAATGGCTGCTATGCATTTCTAAGTTTTGTTAGTTAAAAAAGTTTCATCTGTAAGTGCTGTAAGGACATTTTTGTTGCAGCAAATGTAAGCTGTTATTGTGAGCAAGTGTTTGCTTGTGATGTTAGTTGTACTTTGGTCTATAGTCTGAGGAAAGTGCTCCTTCCTAATGTGCTACCAAGCTCTCAAAGCTTGGACTGCCTATGTTTATTTTTGGCAGTCTGGGTAATGTCCATATTGGCGACGAGGGGTCTCAGGAATGCCAAGATAAAGGACTAAAGCAGGAGTCTTTTTTTATGCTCAAGAACACTGCTGTATGCTTTAAATGAACATGATTAGAAGTAAAGTGTGCAGGTGGATGGGTGTATTATTTGATGACAGTTTATCATGGTAGGAAAAGCACAGTTGGTACTAATAACACTAATGATGGCTCTGTTCTTTTCAAGTGCCCCATTAAGTCATGACAGTGTGACAGTGAGGCAGTACGCACAAGATGAGGATCCTGACACCGAAGCAGCTAAAAGGGATTCAGCGATCATTAATTCTATTATTTATGTGCTTTTCTTACTGTGACATGTCAAAATGTCTTTTGTGGAAAAAGTCCTAATGTGTGTTTAAGGTAATTCACATTTCACTTTTCTTTTCTTTTCTTTTTTTTATCTTAACTTAAGGTCCAATTTCTAGTTTTGTTTTTTTAGCAAACTCCAGCCATTGAGGAATCCTGTTAGATGTGATTAGTTTTAGGGCTGCAACTAACGATTATTTTCATTGTCGATTAATCTGTTGATCTTTTTCTCGATTAATCGATTAGTTGTTTGGTCTATAAAAAGTCAGAAAATGGTGACAAATGTCGATCAGTGTTTCCCAAAGCCCAAGGTGACGTCCTCAAATGTCTTGTTTTGTCCACAAGTCAAATATATTCAGTTTAGTGTCACAGAGGAGTAAAGAAATCAGAAAATATTCACATTTAAGAAGCGGGAATCAGAGAATTTAGACTTTTTTTCCTTACAAAATTACTCAAACCGATTAATCAATAGTTGTCGATTAATTTAATAGTTGACAACTAATTGCTTCATTGTTGCAGCTCTAACTGGTTTCTCTGGAAAATGGTAGTAAGATGACCCTGACTTAAGTTTAGCTTTTGGCTTCTTTGTTTCCAAGATGAAGACGGCACTTGCTCATGCTCAACACATTTGTATTTTCTTGGATTTGTGACAGGTCTAAGCCAATTTCAAGTCCTTTTAGTGAATGTTTTTTGCATAAAATCCTCACAAAAATTAAAAATGCGGGTAAACGACCACATTTTTCTGTCCAACATGGAGAGACAAGTAGTTCTTTTTCACAACAGACAGCTCAAAACTTCAAGAAATTAAATATTTATCTTTCACTGTTGACAATCTGAAGAAAGTTTCATATAAGGCTTGTATAGAGAAACAGGATTTGAAAAGAGTGCATGAGAGGGACGAGGTGAGAAAAGTAAGTAGAAGGAAAATCTGAACAGGAGAAGAACTGGGAAGGAATGGGAATGAGAGGAAGGGAACAGGACAAGCTTTGGCTTGTCATGTTAGCTGGAAAGCCTCGTATCTATCATGTTCATAATTCATGGAAGCCCAGCCGCTCCTCTGTATACTGCATCTAAATTCCACTGCTGGGGAATTATGACCAGGGACCATAAAATACACACACAAGATGTAGGGGGGGGGATAGCAGAGGAAGAAGAAGAAGAAGAAGAAGAAGAAAGAGAGAAAGAGAGACAAGAGATGCAGCAATGGACAGACAGGATGAGAGAGAGTGAGCCCACTGCTGCAGGATGAGAGGCAGATGATTCAAAGCATGTCATAAAACATCGATACACCTCTACAGGCCGAGCCATGAGCTCTGCTTACACTGGAGGCGATTATGCCTCTAAATAATTCACAAAGCCTGCACAAGCGCTTATTCACACAAATACAGTAAGACAATGCAAACAAAGACAGAAATGGATACAAAACACACACACTTCCCAAAAACCTATACACACACAAATGTATACTCCTGTTGTGCACCACCAATACAAATCTCATTTTGGTGGCTTTTGGCTGGAGTAAAACTTAAAGATTGGTGTTTATATTTAGCTATTCAGCATCCAGAGCGTCGGCGAAGGGCTCTTTTGATAGGAAGCAGCCGATAGATCTGTTTCACTTATGAGGCAGACTCTTGCTGAGCTGGACAATGTCAGCCGTGATGGACGGATACCGGCGCCACAAACCTCCAACCTCACTTTCACAACAACATCTCAATCAAAAAACAGTATTGATTCCCACAGCAGGTGTTTGCTGCTGAATGTTACAGATGCCTTTGCTTTTGACAGAGCTATAAGACGTCAAACTGAGAACGCTAAGACAAGTAGTATCATTACATGTAAATTGTGGCGACTGCATAAATAAATACATTTCCAGCCAATGTTTCTTTGCGCGATGGTGTGACAGTAATTCCGTGTTACAGTGCAATTCATGTAGGAATAAATGAGAATTTGAATGTAGCCACATCAAAGAGAATCCGTCATAATCTGAAAGGTTTTTCATGTCTGAATCGGTGCTGTTGTATTAATGCCATCACAAAATGGCTATTCATGTCTCTGCCAGGGAGGCTTCGGTTTGATATCAGCTCCTCTATACGCCTCCATCTGTCTGTGTGTTCTGTGCTATTTCTCATTCATTAGCTCTGACTCATCCTTCTAATAACTACCTCTATTTCCTCTCTGAAATAGTTTTCAGTTGTTTTTCTATTGCGTGATAAGTCTGCTCGTCTCTCTGACTCACTCGGTTTATTGTCAGAATAAAGCGTCCCATTTTCGTCTTTTTAGCCTTCCTGTGCGGATGACTTTTCATTGTGGCTATCACTTCCTCGCCTCTGACTGTCAGGTTGGTTTATCATCACACTTACAATAAGCATGCCATTCTTGTTTCTTCCCATTCAAACATGGTTGCTGTCACCTCGTCGCCGCAGGGCTGACTGGATCTGTGTGCAAACAGTCTTTATCGCTGTTGCTGTGGTTAGAGCCTTGGCAGGCTTCACTGTTTGATCTGTTGTAGTATGTCTGATGTTCGGCTTTTAACATAAAACAAAACTGATTTCTCTCTGAGACACATTTGCACCTGTAAGCTTTCGGAGAATCCAACATTTGGCTGCCCCTGGGAAATGACAGAAATGTTCCTCTATATGAGTTGAGATGATGAACAGATGTTGTCTTATTAGCTCCATCAACAACAAATGGCCCACATATGCACCAAGCAAAACTGAATTAGATTGCTTTTCAATCTAGGATGGGTCAAAAGAGATATCCAAATGAAACCGCTTTGATCAGTAAACCTAATGGTCTAAATCCCACTTTCATTCCTGCGGTCTATACAAAAAATAAATCTTGTATTTCCTTGCAGGACTCTCTGCATGGCTCTGCTGTTTGTGGTGTGGTGCTCCGACCAAAGCATACATTTCAGCTAGCTGATATTTACCCTGCGTTTAGCTGTTCACTAAATAAGATAATCCAGGATGATGTGACATGCTTTTGGTTGAATCCACTGTTAAACATTTGGCAACCAGCAGAAATATGGTCCTGTGGAGCCCTGCCCAGGCAATACACATTGGGAGGTCCCCCCTTGGTGCCCCAATGTTAAAAACAAAACGCAGCAAAATTGCCCTCTTGGATGCCTCTAGATAAAACATGATAAAGAGCCCTCTAAGAGGCACTTCCAATATGATAAAGTGCCCTTAAATGGAGAAAACAGGATGAAGTGCCCTCTAAGGTGCTCTTCCAGTGGAGAAAACATGATGAAGGGCCCTTTAGGGTGCCATTAAATGGAGAAAATGTGATAAAGTGCCCTCTTGGGTGCCCTTCCAGAGGAGAAAACATGATAATGTGCCCCCTAGAGTGCCCTTAAATGGAGAAAACGTGATAAAGTGCCCTCTAGGGTGCCCTTGAATTGAAAAAACATGTTAAAGTGCCCTCTAGGGTGCCTTTAAATGGAGAAAACATGATGAAGTGCCCTCTAGAGTGCCCTTAAATGGAGAAAAAACGTGATAAAGTGCCCTCTAGGTTGCCTTTAAATGGAGAAAACATGATGAATTGCCCTCTAGAGTGCCCTTAAATTGAGAAAACATGTAAAAGTGCCCTCTAGGGTGCCTTTAAATGGAGAAAACATGATGAAGTGCCCTCTAGAATGCCCTCAAATTGAGAAAACATGATAAAGTGCCCTCTAGTGCTCTTCCAGTAGAGAAAACGGGATAATGTGTAGAACATGATGCAGTGCCATACAGGCTGTCCTACATGCTAGGTGCCCCACCGCATGCAGCTGGTGCCTTTTTTTTTCTTTTCGGACCCCTGAGTCCGCCACTGCACATTCTTATTACAGTAAATGTCCATTGATAAACCTTTATATCAAGAGTCACTTCATATAAAAGTACACAACGCAAACATGGTTTTAAATGTGTAAATTACTTGAATTGAACTAATGACTTCCCATGGCCTGTCATTCACAAACATTCAAATATGAATTTCAGCCACAGGAAAATTTTACTCAACGTTTAGTTTTGGTGAAATTAACAGCAACAACAAAACAGATCAGAAGGATTTTCACACCATTTTATTAGCAACAATGTGTCTGTTAGTTATATATTAGAAACAAGGACAGAGACATTTCTGCTGTACTGTACTGAGTCTGAAAAACCAGCTGGATCATAAAATAAAGCAAGTAATTCAAATACTGTAGGGAAAAAGCAACACTGCATTTGAATATACACTTGTAATAATAATAATAATAATGATAATAATTATAATAAATTTCTCTCATAATTCTTTATGGCACAAAATTTCCTGTGCAACTGTCACATCTGTTTAAAAAGTAAAAGCATAGCATTGAGTGTGTTGATGTGTGTGTGTGCATGTGTGTTGTTGTGTATTTGCAGGAAAGCACACAAGAGGAAAAACTTAAAACAAAATCACTCTCAACTGTCTCACCCTTTGGGAATATAAATGAGCATGATTGCTGATAAAAATCAACAGAGAGACAGAAAGAGAGGTACAACAGCATTTACCATCCATTTTGAGAAGGGGGAGGTCCAAGAGGGACAATCCAATCAGCTTCAAGCCCCTCACAACCACAAGCATTTCTTCTTGAAATCAAGCAGTAAATAATTTCATTCATTAAACGTGTGTCCCGTGTCCATAAAACTCAGCCACTGCTCCTCCTGCCAGGCCGCTCAGCCAAGCGCTGGAAATAAAAACAATCCCAAGAAGGACCTCTCTGAGTACCTCAGAGGAAGAGCAAATATTCCTCAGTCCAACGAGTCGAGAAAGAGTGTATGCTATGGCCTGTTAAATATTTATAGATGTGCCTTTAAAGGTGAACTAGCCCATGAATCCACGTATCAACAAATCAGAGACGACACAAGGAATGCAGTGAAGAGTCCATGAAAAGAAGCTCCAGTGAAGACCTTAAATGAATATCACGCTGTAAAGTTGCCGTAAAAACTCCTCTGACTGCCACCTACAACTCGAAGTCTGTGTTACAGCGTTAATCAGTAAAATAAACATTTACAAAATCTGGTCACTCTTTGCATTAATTTAAAAGGTAAAGTGGCAAACTAATACAATCCCTTCACCCTTTACAATAAATGTTTAAAATGTTATTGCAACCCACCACTGGGTTCGGTATACATAGGGGGGTGACAGACTTTATGGAATAAGAATCCTGGTATAACAACTGATCGAGTTATACACAAACACACACACACACACATGCATGCAAGCACAGTCACACGAATGCACACGAATGCAAGAACCCGTCCCCCTTTGGCACCTACATGTAGTCCACCCCGCCTGCAAGAACACAGAGGTCTGTCTCTGCTCAAGTGTATGTAGTATACTGTATATATATATATA
>CAKAKR010059777.1:0-26075 GCA_916700685.1 Adelosebastes latens
AATCACAAGGTAGCCCCCTCCCTAAAGCATCCCCTGCTTTATGGTCTATTTGACTCTAAATGGGCCCATAATTTACTAAATGAACATCATGCTGTATTGAAGAAGACTTGAAACTAGCGATTGAGACCATAAACTCATGTTTACAATGTTTACTGAGGTAATAAATCAAGTAAGAAGTAGGTTCATTTTCTCATAGACTTCTATACAATCATACTTCTTTTTGCAACCAGAGGAGTCGCCCCCTGCTGGCTATTAGAAAGAATGCAAGTTTAAGGCACTTCCGCATTGGCTGCTGTATACCCATGCAAAAATATCCACGCATACAGTACAACTATATGCACAAACACACTTTTCACACACTGAATAGTCGCAACAGCCTTTCAGCAGTGAAATGTACCCATAATGCCATGCTGCAACCTGACACAGATGGGTAATGGCTCTCATTTCCTGTGACATAATGCAAACAGCACATCCCTTTTGACAACGTGTAAGTGTTTATGTGAGGTACAATACGGTATGTAGCCTACAAATAGGCATTTGGGACCAAACATTCTCAGCACAGTTCTGATGAGAAGACACACTCTGTTGCTCTGGATGTGCTTTTAAGTCTCCCAAACCCACATAGAGATGTCCTGATATCACAGCTGTTTAAAGTTAAAAAGCCTGCAAAACTCTGTGATTGAACAAGAGCTGACAAAAAGTCAATACCCTCCACACTCACACTGTGAAAAAGAGACACCTGCAAAATCCAGACACGGCAAACTGGAACCCAAATAGACTTTGATCGGACCGCTGAAATACTCCAAACTGTCTGATTCATGCTCAGTGGAGTGATTCTCAAAAGTGCAAATATGTAATATAAGATGATTAAAACACTATGCAGAATGGGTATGATATCATTAATAGATCCTCATGTCTGTCTCTTCCCTAGACCTCCTGACTTGTGGCATCCCACTGGTATCTCTCTTCATCTCTCCATCCTCCTCCTCCTCCTCCTCCTTCCTCTTGGTTACCTCTAGCTAGAGGTCAGACTTCAGTCTGTCTTTGTCTGCTCTAATCACACCATCTCCCAATTCACTTTTAGTCCCAGAGAGAGAGAGAGGGGGGAGTGGATGTTTCACTTCACTACACACATTTCTTTAAAAAAAGAAAAAGTCCTATCTGAATTATTAACATGGACAAACTTCTTTTAATAAAACCAGTGATTTATTTTTCTTGTGGAAAGAAAGAAAATTCGGTCTCACCCACGCTATTTTTGTGGTTGTTTTTTCACAGATGTAGCAGAGTAGTTAGCCAGCTGTGTCGGAAGCTAGCTTTGTTAATTGTTTCTCAATTGCTGATCGCTAAACAAATCTTATATGTTAGCAGCGATTCTGCAGAGTTGAGGCTGCTGCACTTGAGGCGCCTCCTATGTTATTAGTAGTGTTCGCTCGTCTTACACACATGTATGCAACCCGTTATTCTGACGTTGTTGTTGTAGCCTATAGAGATTGGGATTTAATATCATGTATGCATTCAAGTTTGATTAATCCCAGTAGTTTGGGTTAAGAAAAGTACTATGTCAAGGTTGGGGACCTTGGTTGTCATGGTTACAGTAATAAATAGGGCTGGGACGATACACCTATCTCCCGATTCGATACTATCACGATACTTGGGTGCCGATTCGATACGTTTTGCGTTTTTTAAGTATTGCGAGTATTCGATACTACGATTTATTGTGATTTTTGTTAACTTTTTTAACACTAGACCATGGAAAAAAGTGAAATCATACACTTCTAGGGACTTTTACGTTGGAAAATATCTAAATTAATTTAGTAAAAATGTTTGACCTTCAGCATGTATGTAGTCAGAGATGTCCTGAATAAAATATATCAGTAATTGTCAGGACCAGAAACCCCAAAATCAAAGAATAAAGACATTTCCCTCACAAATTAGAGGTATTTTATTTTTAATTCATAAGGGACGTGTAATGTTTTGTCAGCTGGGATTGGCTCATTTGTTACGGCTTTTTCGTTTTTGAAACAGATATGACGTCACGTTGCTGAGACTACAACAATAAAAGCAGTAACTTCCTTCTACCTCCGCAAAGACTCAAATCAAGCAATTATATTGATTTTGGCATTAAAAACAAATCTATTTCAAAATTGTAAAAAAAAAAAAAAATCTCGATACAAAGGTGAATCAATTTCTTTCCCACCCCTAGTAATAAACAGGTGGTTAAGGTTATGGTTTGAAGAAGAAATTGATTTTTTTGTAAAAAAATGTTTCCATAAATTGTTAAATAGATACACATTATGAGTGGGGAAGGTGATCTTGAAGGGTTAAAAAGGCCTTTTTCATTTCATCTCAACTGAATAGAGCTGTTTCAGTTTGCTTATTTAATGAAAACTGATGGCAGACTTACAAAATAAAAAAATAGGATGAAGATGATATTAGATGCACGTGCAAATAATGAAAGCAATTTAAATGGATGGACTGAAGCAATAGATTAAATAGATCTCTCTCTCTCTCTCATGGACTTGGCAGAGTCCATCCCGAGTTTAGTCCATCCTGGGGCAGGCAGCTCACAGGAGGATCACAAATCCAAGTTGGAGTACAAGAATCACACAAATCAAACGCTTTACAGTATGAATCTGTGATGGACCTGTCTAATTGTGATTCAGCTCTCTGAATCCAGCTTGTTCTCTGTCACATCCAATTTCAGCTGCTGAGCAGCTCTACGTCACTGTCATCGTTATCTGCCCGCTTCCATCTTCTAGCAAGGATCCGTGTGCCATATATATTTTCAACTAATCCTGAGATGCTTCTGTATAATCTGGGCTTCACTCAAATATGCTGCGCTATTCAGTACGAGCGTTAAAGCCTGATGTTAACAGTCTTAAAGGGGACATAACATGCTCGTTTCCAGGTTCATACTTGTATTCTGGGTTTCTACTAGAACATGTTTACATGTTTTAATGTTCAAAAAACACATTACTGTTCTCATCCTGTCTGTCTGAATATACCTGTATTCACCCTCGGTCTGAAACGCTCCGTTTTAGCGCCTGTGTCTTTAAGACCCCCTCCTGAAAAAGCCCAGTCTGCTCTGATTGGCTTGCGAGAAAAATATGGTGAGTTTATTCCTGACATATCCCCTTTAAGATTAGATTGAGATCTTCCGCAATAAGACGTGTTGAAATGAGGAGCTCTTGATTTAAGACATGAATTTGTGATGAAAACTGGGTTGAATAAGTTATATCGCCTGATTTCATTATAAGGATTGAATGCTTCTGCGCTCCATCCCAGCATGTCCTTATATGGATTACACCAAACTCACTGAACATGACTACATATGTTAATGTATCCATTTATGCATGGGACATGAATTAAAAGCAGAGAGCGATAGATGTTCTGAAGACATGAGTCATCATAGTAGACAGCATCATGGGTTTGAATCTGTCTTGTGACCTTTGTGAATGTCAGCGCCCGACCGCCGCTCTGTCCCGTCACTTACCACTTCAAAACGTCTAATAAAGCCGAAATGGTTTAAAAATAATGATGATAAATATCTGTGAATGGCTGTCCTTCATGGCCCGATGGCCTTAAGGAGCTTGCGACGTCTAAACTTGCAAAGATTTCAAGCAGTGCTCCGCCGCCTCCGTCTCTCTGCTGCCCTTTTAGCTGCCTGCGGCTGGTGCGATTCACATATCCAGCATGAAAACTGTGAGCTTCGGAATTTGACATAAATGGATGAAAATTATTTTAACTGACTTCCCCGCCAACTTACAGGACTTTCATCTTGAGGATAAGCAGTTGAGATAACATCTGTCAAGTGCTGTGCTGCAAGAGAAACTACCAATTTGAATTCATGAAAAAAAAAAAATCTTAAATATATATCTACAAGCCGCAGATTCCTTTCCGCAATAAACACTTAAAGTTAAAATCCTTAGGTTCATTTTCATTATAGCAAACCCCATATTACCCCATTACTATAGAGTATATGGTAATATTTATTGATACTGGCAGGATTCACTCCCACCCCAGAGATTCACAGAAAACGATGCATGCATGTAATACGAAGAGACCCAAAAATGAACATCCAAAAACTGCGTCCATCATCGTTTCTGCAACTTTGCCAGTTCATTACAAGAGGATTTTTTTTTTCCGTCAGCCTAAACACAGCGTGTCTATCTGGTTTTCTTAAAGGGATTAAACCTCCTAAAGGGTAAATTCAGCAAATGTTCTTTCTCTACAAAAAGAAGGCATGGAGGTAGGCAGTATCTTAAAGGTGTTAAATGCCAGATTGGGAGCATTTTTATTGCCGACACCCTCAGTCGGGACGGCATTACCCGACAGCCGTGTTGAGATCAAGCTGAGGAAATACCAAAGCACCGCCCACCAGCCGGAGAACAGCCAATAGGAACGCTCTCTCAATGAAATGACCTGTGATTGGCCAAAGTCTCCCGTCACAGGCTAGATTTTGTAAAGTCTGAAAACAGAGCCATGAGGAGGTGCAGAAGTCTAGTTTTCTCTCAGAACACTTGAATTACAATAAGCTGAAAGGTTATTATGGAATTTTTGCACAATGATGCCAAAACATTGTTGCCTAATTAAGCTTTAATTGGACATTATAAACTAAAAAAAATTTTGTTTCAAGGCTCTACATTGAAATGAATGTTAATTAACTAACTAACTTACTACTTTGACAAAACTAAAGAGATGAAAGAATAAAGCAATGTGGCAGGTTGATTTGTGGTCAGCTTGTACTGTGTTTCGCTGTAGAGAGTTTTTTACCAATAGTTTATTTAACCAAGACTTAATGAATGGCTAAGAGTGCTTTCTATCTCTGTCTGTCTCTATCGTTTTCTCCCTCCCTCTCTGCAGAGTCTAATTGCATGATGGATAATTTAATGGCAGAGGTAGAGCCCCAGTCTTAGAGGGAAGTTCTCCTCTCATCTGCACGCAAAATCTCTTGTGAGAGTACAGCAAACTTTTCCAGAGTACATGTACTGTACAAATGTGTGCGTGTGTGTGTGTGCGCGCAGGGGGCTGGGGAGGTTGTGCTCTGGCTTGTCTCCAGCTTCACAGATTGATGGCACATTAAAGTGAAGGACGCGTCACGCACCTGTGCTTGTGTACCACAGGGGAACAACACACAGGTAGACAGGGTGCTGCAATCAGCAAGGTGCCCCCCCCACACACACACACACACACACACACACACACACACACACACTTGGGAATTCACAGTGTATCTGTCTTGTGTATTGTATATTTTCAAAGGGAGCAAACAGATGCCAAATCCTTACACAAAGAACATATGTATCTGCTGTAGGTCCACAGTCCACGTCCACACATGTGCTTTTGAAAGCCCTGCCTCGAGGGGGTTGATGCAGTATAGATCACAGCTCTGTGTGCGCCGTGTCCCCTTTTATCATCTGTGTTTGTGCGTGTGTGTACAGTCAGTGTGACCAAGTGAGCAACTGCAAATGTAAAGTACATGCTCGTCTGTGTGATTCGCCACATTTCACTTCAAAACAATACAGCAGCGTTTGCATTTGTATACACGGATTGCGTGCGTGTACATTATGCGAATGCCTGAAACGTTAAATCCGTCTATACAGAAACATAATGAGTTATCTCTATAGGGTCGACTCATTCGCCTCCGCCTGTCTGTCTATAGACGCAGGCGAGTTCCATTATTCAGTGTTATTCATGTACCGACGCCGTAACAGCACTTTAAGTACAGTAAATGCAACATGCATGTTTAAGTGCTCCATGTGCATGTAAGAGAAAGAGGAGGATAAGAGGAGGAAAGACAGGAAGTGGAGGAACGGTAGAGAATGTGATGACAAGACAAAGACTGATAAAGAAAGCAGGTTTAATAAAAAAGTATATCAAGATTAGGTTTGTAACGGTACTAGGTTTGTCGCGGTGGTCGGTGTTACCGGTGTTACACAGTGGTCGGGCACACACCGATTACATTACGTACCCACCGCCCCCACCGTCGTTTTCCTTTTTTTACAGAAATAAAACCCATTTAGTTCAATTTCGCGGCATGTTATCAATAGATAGTCGGACGACGGACGCTATCCGTCCCCGTTGAGGGAAGGAGGAGGGGCCAACCGACAAATCCTACTCATCGTGCCTTTAAGCAACAACAAGAAACAATCTCCCTGTTACTCTGGATAATCCACAGACTTCACTGGGAAAGGTTTTCATAGAAACTATCAACATTTTACATCGAAACTTAGGAAGAAAACAGTCCTTGAAAATGTTGGAAGAAAATATCTTTGCAATTTGGGTGAAACAGACTTTTAAATTATTAGTTATTACTCTGATAGTTGAAACACAATAAGCTCAAAAACTACAACTGACAAGCCAGTCATGCTCAATTCCTCTGTAAATAAAATACATAAAGTTTATTTCAGTGATCCCCTAAACAAGTGTGGCAGGTTGAGACTCATTAAAACTAACAAACCATCCACTTTTACAGCTGCCTGAAGCTAATGATCTTCAATTACTTTACATCCTGCAGGCTAAAGAATTAGCTGGAGACTCCGAATTCCAGTCACTTTATCTTCTCCATCACCTCGAAATTTGAATATCAATTTAATGACAATTCAGAGTTCAGGCTCGGCTGTGCTGCTGTGCTGCTGATCTGTTGGTCCGCAGCACCTGTCAGTAAATCCTACACCACCCTTGGGTGCCACAGTCTTTGTGATCAAAGTAAATTAACACGTAATCAGATACAGACACACGCATGCACACGCGGGCTTTTCCCGTAAGGCCGCTTTATTCTCGGCAAGTGTTTGAGGTGATGTGTGTGTGGGAGTGAGAGGTAAACACACACACACACACAGATAAAGACAGAGATGTGGATATATATGAGGTATGATTTATTGAGCTTTCTTTTAGACAATGTCACGTCGGTCAGGGACACAGTGGTTGAGCTGAGAGAGAGATCAGACTCGCCACGCATGACCAGGACGTGTGTGTGTGTGTGTGTGTTCAGTGCCTTTGCGTGCCTCTGTGTCTTGTTCTGGATCTAGCCAGAAGGCTTTCATGCTGTTTCCCCCACAGTTGTGTGTCTGTTTATGTGTGTGTGTGTCCTGTATCCCTAAACCGCCATCTCCACGTGACACACGTCGGCTCTGCACACAAACCATGCGGCAAATTGATTGCATACAAAAATGCTAATGCTGGCTTTACTGTCCTCAGCATGTTAATATTGCGATTTAACTACAGGCATTGATTAAAGGGACAGTGCGCTGTTTCTGTGGGTTTTTTTGACATTGAGGAAAGCAAGGTGGTGTTGGTGGTGGTGGGGGGGCACGAGATGCTGACTCGACGCTCGCCGGTCATTTGTTACTTGGGCTCTCGAGACGGCGAATCCCGGCGGAGTGGAAATTGTCTGATGCAAAATAAGATGTTGAAGCGCTGCTGTAGATAAATGCGAGCATATTTGCATGCATGAAGACATGCTTCGCTGTGTGTGTGTGTGAGTGCATCTCAGCCGGAGGTCATTTGAAGAGCAAAGCATCCAGATCTTAAACCATCGCTGCCCTGCTCTCGTTACACTTTGGTGTTCTCGGTGCCGTGCTGTGCCGCGCCAAGAAATGTGCGAGTCCAAGCAGCTCACCTCATTCCTGCCAGGGCACATTGCAGCCTTCAGCAAACTTTTAGCCCCACAACAGGAAACACACACAGACACACACACTCACGCACCGGAAATATTCCATTTTGTCTGATAATGATGATTGATGCCCGTCCAAAAAAACCCCCAAAAAACGCTCTGCATCAAAACAAACGGTGGTCCGCTCCATAAATCAATTGGTTGGGAGGGGCGGCTCTGAAAGCCAACATTGATCATCACACGGGGCCAAATGTTAGCATCTCCAAATCATTTATTCCGGGCACCGTTTCATACACAACATCTGCCACACTGGCAGAGACGGAGGGCGGAACCCGTTACAAAACAACAGAGGCCGACGGCTGCACGCTTTAAAGCACGTGGCGATGTGTCTTTACGGTGATCGATGGGGGACGACTGGGTGTCTGTAGGTTATGAGCAAAAGATGTTAAGAGCACGACACTAGTCAAAACATTAAGGTAGTTCCTGGGACTACAAGATGATTTCCATTGGGATATTAGCTAATATTGTGTCCAAAAAACTCCTCAAGGGAGTTATGTGATCAGATCCATGCCCGCCGTTTGTTATCTGTGGTAGAGCAACATGATAAAAATGTGAGACATCTTTATGTGTCGCCTGGTGGACCTCCTCAGTGAGAATATTGTGAAAAGCCTTTCATGAGCATCCTTTCGGAAACAACGATGTAATGAAGCAATTTTAAATGCCCACTGGCTTGTAGCAGGTTAATTTACTGTGTTTTACTGTACAGCTGTTCATTCCTGCATCTCCACTGCGCCGTTTCAAAGGATCCTTTAACTCTTTGAACTGATTCTGCTTGGTTTTCACTCCTTTTGTCTCGAAGCTTATGGTACGGTTACATTATTCCTTAGTAAGCAGTTGGTATGTGAATACACGTTCATGGACAGTTAGCATATGAATGGATAGAGGAGAGTGTCAGCGTTAAAGGATATGAAAGCCGTATTGATGAGGCATTACGAGCCTTAGTTCTGTCAAAAAAATGATTTGATACAACAAAATGTTAGTTTTAATGGATTTTTTTTTCACTCAATTGTTTTTCATTTACTCATTTGTATTTAGGATGAATTTGTTTTTAAATTCTTAACCAAGGCTTTAAGTGATGTAAGTAGGAGCTGTGATGTGCCATGGAGTCAGTGTCTGACATTTCAGCCCCGTTTTTTTGGCCTGAAGTTTTTAAAAAAAGATTCATTTTGGCAGAAATCTGCACCATGGAGAGGCAGGCTGTCTTATGCTGTGCAGACATTGTACATTTCTATTAATCTTGTACTAAACTAAATGTAAACAACAGATCAGTTTTGTCCATTGACAACAACAAGACACACTTAAAGCTGGGGTAGGCAGTTTTTCTGGCATCATTGGGCAAAAAATCCATAATAACCTTTCAGCATATTGTAATTCAAGTGTTCTGAGAGATAACTAGACTTCTGCACCTCCTCATGGCTCTGTTTTTTTTTTTTAAATCCAGTCCGTGACGGGAGACTTTGGCCAATCACAGGTCATTTCAGAGAGCGAGAGCTTTCCTATTGGCTGTTCTACAAATGCAGATATGTATGCACGTCCCTCCGGATGGTGAAAGCCTGATTCAGTGGTGGAAAATCCTGCAGAAAAAGTTGCTATTCCAGCATGCGTACACTGCAAAGCAACCCAAAAAAAGAAAGACGGACTTATCAAAAAGAGAGTCTTAAGGAGTCTGACAATAAAACACATGTCATATCGGGGGGAAGCGTTTCAGAGATGGAGAGGAAATGTAGTAGTAATAGTTTAGCCTTCTGCCAACCGTAACCAAAGGCTCACGGCCAGCTATTTATTTCACAGTCACACTTTTGGCAAAAAAAGTTACTGTATCGATTTCAAGTCATTGAATCGTATCGTATCGTATCGCTCTAGATGAGCCAAATATTGTCCCTGAATCGTATCGGAACCATGGAAAGTGATACGTATCGTATCGTTGTAAAAAATCGTTACACTCCTATGTATTAATAATACAGCAATGCGTCAGACTATCAAGAAAAATATAATAACCAATTTGATCATAATGCGTTATTTGTTGGATTGATTAAATTGTGTCTCCCTAACCAAACCTACACCCTTCATACCTCCATAGCAACATGAAGCTGCATTACATATAGGGAAGGAGAGCAACAGCAAACAAACAAGTCTATATGATTACAGTCCCATACATCAGACGTGCATCACGCTCGCTCCAGATCCATTAACAATAGAACCAGGGTTACGTAACGCGGCAGCACAATACCGCCGGTATATCTGCCATTGTAGCATCCAGTGACTAACTGACTGGCCCAAAGACAACATGATTAGACACAGTGGGGAAATACGGCGAGTGAAGAGAGACAGGCGCGCACCGAGGGGGGGAGACGGTTATAAGAAAGCCAGATGTCCTTGAGAAGATAAGTGAGTGGTGTGGATGGGGGGGGGAACAGAGGGAGGCTGTGGGAGAAAGGGAGGAGAAGAAAGCTGGATGGATTGAGAGGAAGGAGGAGAGAGGGAGAAAGCTGATAAAGAGAGAGGGAGAAATATAGTCCTCCCCGGTGTAGCCTGTCCGGAGTGTCCGGTCTACGAGGCAGTAAATCGCCCCAGTTCAATGTGTGCTCTCCAAACGCTGCCGCACATTATTGATAAATCAGTGTGTGTTAATGAGAGGAGCTGATGTGGCCTGATGAATCACGGCACAACAATGAGCCTCACACACACACACACACAGTCTGGCTGAAGTGTGTGTGTGTGCCGACTACTGTCATTTGTCTCCGACACAAACGTGCACATATTTTCACACACACTCACACTCACACACACACACACAAACCAATTTGCAGTGGCTGGATGAACACTTGGCCCCCGTGCTGCAGTAACAACTCCGAGTGTTATTCTATCCTGTTAACAGAAGAGAGGAGGGCCTCCACAGTCAGCTCCGGCAGGCAGTCAGAGGACAACACAAGCTATTTTGGTTTTTCGCTTTGATATCCAATAGGCAGCTTAACATCCTCATTAGATCATATCAGCCCCGAACACACACACACACACACACACACCCATCACACACACGCAAAGCCAAATTATCTCTCTCCCACACTCGCTGCTTAAATGATCATGAAATCTCATCATTTGTTTGTGTTGATTTATTAGTTTGACTGTGCGTAGGTGTGTTTTTTTTATGTTTATGCGAGTGTGTGTAATTATAGACACTTGAAAGTGTGTGAAGGCTATCTTGCTTTTGAGTGAGTGTGTGTGTGTGTGTGTGTGTGTGTGTGTGTGTGTGTGTGTGTGTGTGTTTGTGCAGGGCGAGCTGACCTTGTTATAAGCTGAGTGGGCTGTAGTGCTGGGGCATCATTAGTATGGGTTAGGTGAGGGTTAGAGGGTGTGTGTGTGTGTGTGTGTGTGTGTAGAGGTGAGGGGGTGACAGAGTGGGGAGAGATGGGGGATGACAGTGGAAGAGAGGAGGTAAGGTGTGTGTGTGTGTTGGGGTACGTGGGTCAAGCCAGGACACACAAACACACGTCACTCCTCGCCATCCGTCTCTTAGAAGCAGGTAGCGAATGTTGGCGGACACACACACACACACACACCTTGATTCGATCTTAAGTACGACTCCTCCTCTCCTTCAATAGCCTCAAATGGCCTTCCACAGTACAAAGGGAAGGGAACCTGAACTACCCTGCCACAATCCAGTGACGCACAAGAAGACGGCGTTAGGTGCACGATACCATCGACGCACGTACACAGAAACACTGTGTATTTGAGGTGCCATTAGTTAAAGTGTCACAACAAACTGGGCTTCAAATAGGGTGACCAAATAGAGACTAAAAGGAGGTGAAATAAGTGGAGAAGTCTGGAAAGGATAGAAATAAACAAAACAGACAAAAAGAAACAAACTTCAGTACTTCATCTTACAGTTACAGTAATATTGTTTCCAATAAAATGTCAAGATTTAAGCATATTTATAAAATAAAAGCAAAATGAAATGTGAATCTGCATGTTTTTTTTCCATGAAATACCTTTAAGATAATATATAATACATAAGTTATGTACTCACTGTTTTTATTCTTTATTCCTTGGGATTTCTGAACAGTGAGTTCTAGGAGATTGTGAGTGCTTTTACGACACTACAAGAGGAAAAAGCAGGCCTGACAAAGTCCAACATTTTTCAATGTGTCAACTTTTCCACCAAAAAACTATTTTTGCGATATTTCTGAATATCTTTTTTCTTTTCCTTTTTACAGAAAATGTACAGCTGGATGGAAACATACTCAGTCTTTAACCTCTTTGAGGGCGCCGACATTTACCAGTGAAATCCAATAGTATTCAGTCAAAACAAGCAGAAGCTACCACTGATATTAAAAACGTACAGGAGTAGAGTTACTCCAAACACGCACAGAGGCGTTGGCAGCATTGGGTGCTGACAATGTAGGCAAGTGACATCATCAGCCTACTGAGTAATCAGCTGGCACACCAGCTATTCATTCCCTCTACCTGCTCCTGATTATGATTTTAAAGTAAAACCGAACACTTAAAAATACTCTGATATGTGGAGGCTAGTGAACAACCACAACAGAAAAACAACAAAGCCACAGGACAGGTTATATTACAACCGGTACATGTCTGCTGTTACACCACTGACCCAGAAAGTTGTCTATCCACCGTTGGTTTCCTGGTGACACTTCCCACAACACTGCAACCTGAAGATGATCATATAGCTTTAATGTTTCTCTGCCTGCCTGGGAAACAATTACTGACTTGGGCGTGACTGCGCGTGTTGTCGTCGATGTCATTTGACATTCAAGCTAGATGCAAACATAATTATGATCGTTAATCGCTGCATCCATAATACTGCCACTGTGTCTCTGTGTATCACAGTAAAAATGTGTTCATCTTGAATTATAAATTATAAGCCTGTACAAGCACTGATGCTGTAATATGTCACGCTGTTATCAGTTGTCTGTAGTGAAATCTAGGTGGAATTTTTATTTATAAGCCTGAGGTACTTACTAGAATTTTAACATCCTTGTTTTTTTATTTTCACGTGTGCATATAAGAAGTGAAAATTGAGATTCGGTGCCATAAACTGTATATAAAGACAGACGACATGACAGCTCCCCAAAAGTGAAGCGAAAACATCTGGATTGCCCCCTGCTGGCTGGCTGCAGTATAGGTCATAAATCCCGCCCCCTCCATGTTAGCAGATGGGACATGAGCCAAACTAAAAAGTACACGTCAAATACATTTTTCCCAAAGATGGTTTATGACATTTTAGGTAGTTCATATCACGCTGATGGATGTTCGAGTGTTCATTTTTCTGACAAGTTTGGTTTTAATTAATTATTTGATGCTATAAAAAGGGGCTGAGACATCATGATTGACAGCTGTAATTCTCTTTCGCTTTCAAGCTGCGGCCGTGCTCAGCTCGCGATTGGTTCGGGCGGATCTGAGGGCGGGTCATCTCGATGCCGCGGCTCCATCACCCGATCACTACTGCGCAGACTTGGCCTCCAAATGACGTCAAAATCTCAAGTTGGCAACTCCCGTATCTGGGATATTTTGGCTTCACTTCGGTAAAGTGGGAGGAAGTGGAAACGCGGTCGTCCATCTTTATATACAGTCTATGTTCTGTGCTTGATAACAGTCACCAGAAGCCATGAGAAGGTAACCAGAGTCAAAAGGAAGCCAACGTGACAATGGAAACCATCAGAAAACAATGGGAACCAACCAAAATGCAAGACAATGCAGGAGACTATAAGCCACGGGATGCACAATAAACCAATAGCAGCTAAATGATGCCAGTAGAAACAATGGAAGCCGGTTGGAGGCAAATGCAAGCTGGAAGCAGGCTGTTCTGATGTGCTGCCAGGGTGAGGAAGAGGAGGAAGAGGAGGAGGAGGAGGTGGAAGCTACAGCTCAGGAATATTCTAGTCGTTTATTCCTGGCCAGAGGTCAACTGTGGCCTCGGGCTGAAGCTCGGAGAAGGAGGGAGAAATGATGAGAATACACACATGGCTACACAGACACACACACACACACACGGCCAGGGGTCAGTAGTGTCCTCCCTGTGCTGACCACACACATACACACATGTAGAGAATGATGAAGACACACTCACGGTACTTAACACAGACCCCTGTAAATCACAACCTGTAATGGTGACGCTGGTAATGCGTCCCTAACCACAGCCTCCGCACCTCTTCCCAACGATTACCATAATAAATCCATCAGAGAGTGAGAAGCCATTGGGATGAAAATGGTTTCAAACAATGGACATGGCGCACGCGTGGCCTTTTTCCCAAAGAGCTGGCACCGCCACGACCTGTCCAACATACTTTACTACCGTAATTACAATATAGAGAGCAGCCGCCTCAATGGCAGATGCTGCTTCCCACGTTAGAGGTTCCCCGCGTAATTACCATGATGAACTTGGCACAGCGAGGTAATAAATATCGCCGAACACACACACAAGCGCACTTGCACGGGGCGGAAAAGGACACACACACACGTACTGTGTATGGAAGTGCAGGGAGGTAGATGTGGGGAGAGGAACACACAGACTGCTGAGGTGAAGGGAAGCTCATTCACGGAACACACACATGGAGATACACAAGATCTATGGAAAGTGCTTACCTTAAAAAATAGAAAGTAGACAGAGGAAGAGACTGATATAGTTTTCAATAGGGGAGGGAAAAAAAACGATTCACCTATGTGTCGCGATTTATTTTTTGTATTGTTGTAGTCTGAGTAACGTGATGTCACATCCGTTCCGTATACGTCAACCAAAATAATCCGCTGCGAGCTGAAACGAGAAAGTACAAGACGGCGGAGGGTCTGCATGGATACGACCTGCACCCTCATATGTTAAATCCAAAGTAAGTAGTAAACACTACACATCCAGTAAAGTATGGAAACACTTTGGGTTTCACACATTGCAGGAAAAGCAGAGCTAGACATCACGGCTAAAGCTGCATGCTAACTCTGTCACAGACAGGAAACGTTATCGTGTTGCGGTCAAGCCGGCCGTCCCTCTCATCTCCGTGGTCAAATCAGCCGATGCTACAACTGTAGAGCACCCATATACTGACATTTATGTTAAATGCCTTCAAATGGCCCCGATGGAGCTGACCATGGATGTTTTAAGAGCTCAGAGGTAGCGACAAAGTTAACGGGAGTATACACGAGTGACTATGTCCGGTTTTCAAAATAAAGTGTTAACAAAGGTAACTGTATACGCAGAATACATATATAGAAACAAGATTGATTGGATTATATTCACCAGAAGTATAAAGCATAACATGCCCCTTATAAATTATAAAGAAAATACCACTATTTTGTGAGGGAAATGTCTTTATTCTTTATATTTTTGGGTTGCTGGAAAAGTGTAATAAATAATTCCTGACAATGACTGATATATTTGACTTCAGGACATCTCTGACTACATACATGCTGAAAATCAAACATTTTAATGTATTAATTTAGATATTTTTCATAGTAAAAGTCCCCTAGAAGTGTATGATTCAACTTTTTTCCCATGGTCTAGTGATAAAAAAGTTAACAAAAATCACAATAAATCGTAATATTGAATCGCAATACTTAAAAATCGCAATACATATCGAATCGGCACCCAAGTATCATGATAGTATCGAATCAGGAGATAAGTGAATCGTCCCAGCCCTAGTTTTCAATAAAAAAATAAAAACATAAAAATACAAAAATAGACTTCTAAAAGAGGGGGGAGAGAAGAATACTTAACTTCCTAAAACCTACGCCTTTAAAAAAATAATAAAAAAATCGTTAAAGAAGAATCTTGAAAATATAACGACATGAGTCTTCAAAAATAAACTATATCCAAAGGACAATAAAACAACTATTCATTATTTACAATTCAATTACTCTATAGAGCTTTTGGTAGAAGGCAAATGATGAGACTATTAATACTATTAATATAAAATCAAACCTTGGCACCAAAGTGGTCTGACCTACAAAAGTACATTGTGTTCATAGACAAACGGCCGGCTCCACTGGTGTGAGTGTGTTTTACTGTTACGTCCTGCCTCTCCTTGTCTAAATTTAGAAATGTACTTCCACATACATCCAAAAGGTTTCACCAAGACCACAGAGCCTCTGAAAAGGGATCGGAACATTTTGCCATCACTATTCTCCAATTTATCTTTGGCTCGTAACGCCAAAAACCATTGTCTTATGTAGCACAAACGCACTCGTCGCACAAATAAAGTCTCATATAGCTTCAGTGAATAATTTTGCAATTACATTTAACATGCAAACACACAAGACAAATTAGGCCGCACTGTGTTTCACTTGCCTTGAGGGAGAAACGAGGAGAGTAATGGCCCCCCAGAATTGCAAATGAGGCGCCTCTTGACATTTTTATATCACAGTAAATCAGCGTATGTATGAGCCAAGTTCCTTGTGTGCTTGCAGATTACCAGCGTGTGATGGCATGTGTTGACATGCTCCTCAACAGAGTCATCACAGCAGTCACAACACGGCCTAGGTTGTGCCTCTGGTCAGTTGTACAAATCTGTGTGCATTAATCTGGATTTCGACTCTGTCCATTTCCTGTACGGTTATAAATACAGGACATGCTGTGAGCAGCTACCAGGAAGATGTGCTGGGATGCTTCCCAGATTCTGATTAAGTCCTGCACTAGAAATTACAGGCTGGGGATGTTCTCTATTGAGGCTTTACAGTTGAGGATTAATCTGTAGTCTGGCAAGTCAACCATCAAAATCCAGTTATCCAGTACAAGCAGAAAACGGAGCAAAGAAGAAGAGAAGATGAGGGTGAAGGTGTAGGAAATAGGAAGAAACTGGAGAGTTTGAGAGGAAGGCCTGAGGGAACTCACCTGGTCTCTTTTCCATTTTTCTCCCTCGACTGCCACATAGTCGAACCTTCGATATTAATATGAGGATTTGCTTCTGGCAGAGCGACTTGTTGCTCTTTGGGCAGGGCTTGCGCTTGCTGGCGATCTGCCGGTTTGCCTGGGGGTCCTTGACCTCCCTGCGCTGGCGAATGAGGGAGCTGGCGAGAGCGGCCATCTTCCCGGCGCAGACCCTGCCGCCGCCTCACCAGCCTCTGGCGGCTCGGTGGCGCCCAGGTGTCGGGGGGTACCGTGGGCCACCCCCCTGCCCGCTCACCCAGGGCGACGGAGCACCGCTGAGGGAGGGGTGCAGAGCGGAGGAGGGGGCTTCTGAGGATGGACCGAAGCAGCTGGGAAAAAGGGCAGAAAAAGAGGTGGAGGAAATTTAGGGTGGATCCCTCCAAGGCCCACCCAAAACTTAAAATTGGTGCTCGTTGAGGTTTGGATTGATGAGCCTTTAAATGTCCTTGTTTTCTGGTTGCGAGTGAGGTTCAGGTGAAGATTTTATACGTCACTGTTCTTCTGTTGGAACACGTCATGTTATCCACCCAAAAACCAGTAGCCCAGCGATGTGCCCTGGTGCCTCTGTCCCAGTCCGAGTGTACCCTTAGACTCCTCCTGGAGCTCCAATGAAGTTCGACTCAACCACGTCCGAAAGGATTCAACCACAGAACCGTCCGCTGCATGATGACACCAAAAAAAAAAAAAAATCACATTTAGTCCTCCTAACCCGCTCAGTCCTGCAGATCAGACGCCTGAACCTATTCCTGGGACGAAAAACGCCTGAATGTCAAGTCTCCCAAATAACAGAGGAGTGACACTGCTCCTTTTCTTTCTGTCCCTCACCTGTAAAATGTCCCCGTCCGAAACAATGTCAGAGAAGTAGACATAAAAGTGTCCAACCTGAGGTATCAGCTCTGCAAGCTGGGACGAGGATGAAGGGGGGTGCGGATGGACGCTGCTGGACGGAGTGCGGCTTGTTCCCTCACTGTCTCTCAAGCTCTCCTGGCATCACCCCTTTTGCATTCACCCGCACCCTGAGAGAAGAAGGGGAAAAAGACAGAGGGGGCTTGATGAATCCAGCATTTCCCAGAGATAGAGGTGACATTCATGAACGAGAGAGCGCGGGGATGGAGAGACAGACGGGGACACAGAGAGAACGAGAGGGAGGGGAGGGAGTGCAGTGAGTCTATCTATCCCCCCTATCGGATCGGGCTCTCCAACTCTCTCGACAGCGCGCTACACCACAGCAGAGCGCAGCGCTGTGTCCTTCAGCCACGCACGCCGCCTCACAGCTGGGAGAACGAGGGATGAATGAATGAATGGAGGGAGACAGAGAGGGAGAGGAGAACGGGGGCGGGGGGCTGCCAGGTAGCCGTGCCTTACGGTAGACGCTGTGGTGCCGCCGCTCATGCGAGAGTCTCCACCGGTGGGTGACAGTAGTCCGGTCGGGTTCTGTTGAGTCCAGCTGCACAGTGTGTGTCCATGAGTGTGTGTGAGGAGAAAGTGTGTCTCCCGAGCAAGGCACCTCTCTGCCTCAGCGCACACGTGTGAGGGAGTGTGTATATGTGACACAGTGTGAAGGTGTGAGGGTGTGTGACAGAGGCAGCATGTGCGTATGTGAATGTGTGTGTGTGTGTGTGTGTGTGTGTGTGACTCGCTCTCTTGCTTGTCCCTGTTCACAGTGCATTAGCGAGCGAGCGCTGGCAGCGTGCTCCACATGCTCTCTCTGTCTCTCCCTCACTCTCTCTTCTTCTCTCTCTCTCTCAAATCTATTCCCCTAAACCCTCCCCTTTGCTCTTCTTTCTCCCTCCCTTTTCTCCTCCCCCTCACTGTCAGTCTGATCCTCCTCCTTCCATGTCTGCGACTCAAAGTCGCTTCCTCCCCCCGTCTCCCCTATTCTTTTCATCACTTCTCTTGTTCCCGACCGGGCCAGGCTGAGCTGGGCCGGGTCAGAGCCGGGTGCCCCCCCCTCCACCCCTTCCAACTCTTCCGTCCCACCCCACCTTCTCTGATGTGATGTTGGCTTAAAGAGACAAACTAAGCGAGGTTGTCGGTGCTGTGCTTGCTGCTATGACAAGGACGTATAGATGCCGTGACACTGTCTGAGTCAGGCGGGACCTTGCGTCACTGCCGTCACATACATCAGTCAGTCACACAAACACATTCTCATCACATACACTGCATGTACAGTACGCAATCAAGTCCAACAGAGCAAATAACTAGAAGTCAGATCAGACAGGTTGTAAACAAGCTTGGTCAGATTATCTGAGACACCTTATTTTGAGGCTAAACCAAAAGTGTTTGCACCCAAAATTTGGATAACAGTTTCCAGTTGCACAGTAAAACTGTGTGCAGGCACAACTACAGCAAGGTCAAAGTTGAACCAAGAAGTCTATGATGGATGTTTACAAGTGACAGTTTTGGTAATAATTTTAGAATTCATCTTCATTTTTTCTTCCGAATAGGCTTGTCGCGGTAGTCGGTGTTACCGGTGTTACGTGGTGGTCGGGCACATAAGCAGAAGATAATGGATAGATGGATGGAATGATGGATGGATGCGAACATGCTAAACTAAGATGGAGAACATTGTAAACATTACATCAGCTTAACGTCAGCATGGTAGTGTTGTCATTGTGAGCATGTTGACATTAGCATTTGCTCACAGCACCGTCATGCCGAAGCCTCACAGAGCAGCAAGGCTGTAGAATCTTAGTCTTTTTTTTACATATATAAAAGATGGCCAAAACTACTATAAAAATAAGATCCAGGTCATAGTAACTGCTTATAGTGATCAGGGATACAGTGATCAAAATGTATCCTTTACGCAGAATTATCTCCAGCAATGAGTTCACACTTAGGTCAAATGATGGCAACTGAGCAAACTCCATCTGATGATGAAAACTATGAGATGTGGTTGAAAACTAGTAGCCTTGAGTGAGATGGACCTCGAAAGAGATGTTTCAAACTTAATTTGTGTAAATCTTCATTGCAAATCAGCTACACGGCTAAAACCTCAGCTTCAACATCATTTTTAAAATGCAAAAAGTAATGCCTGAAATGTTTCCTGTGATGAAAAGTAAAACACAACAGGGGGGGGCTTGAGCCAGCCACTGCAAGAGGCAATACCAGCATCAAATTTAGCCTGCAGTTTAATCTTCTGAGAGTGCTGGTATTTCCTTTTGATGACTTCATTTGACATCTCTATACCTTCTCAGTTGGCCTCTGTTAAAATCTGGCAGAATAACACCGGGGATAAGCTGGCAGCGTGGCAAGATTCCCATCAGCCTTTGGCCAAAGATGTAGAGACACGGTGAAACTACATCACTGAATCACAACAAGCCAAAAGCCTTATAGCTCCCTTCCATCCATCACTAGTCAGTGGACAAGGTTAGGGCTGAATGATTTTTTTAAAAATACCTAATTGCGATTATTTTTGACTGATTGCGATATGATTTGCAATATTAGAGGGAAGGGTCATTTTTAAATCATTATTCTCATTTTCATTGAAAAACATTAATATGAGTATGGTGTGATTTTTCTGGGGATCCGTTCCAAACAAAGATGTTTTGTTAAGTCTGTAGAATATGATGTGTAAGCCAGGACATCTCTACAGCACCACAATATTTCATTCAAAATGGTATTTTGATACACATTTCACCTTTAACAAATATTGCGTCTTGTGCAATTTGACGCAATATTGCAATTTCAATATTAATTGTGCAGCCCAAACAGTTGCACATTACAATAACATTTTCATTTTTCACAATAATGAGTTTACATAAGTCGCAATGATATTATTACAGTGTCAACACAAGAAGGACATGAACTAACGAATGTCCTGCCAATTTTGATGATTGATTTGATTTTTAAAACTAAAAAAGATATTTTAAAATTTTTACATATTTGTGTTTCAACATGCTAATCACACAACTCATTTATTATGAACTATGTAGCCATAATGATCAACAAGTTATAGCACTGTGGTCTAAACATTGATTTCTCCTCAATCAATGAAATATATGTAAGCTAAGTACATTTAGAGAGATGCATAAAACCGGAGTCAAACTCCTTTTATGTATGTGCTCGGCAAATAAAGCTGATTCTGATTCTAAAAACTTCTGATTCTCTTCCCTTTACTTTTGGTGTACTTGTGCTCATTGACAACAGTTTCCACTGTTGGAAAAACAACCAATCCAATTAAAGCTTTGCTGGCAGGATAAAGTATGGGGACGTCATCTTCCTGTGCCAGTGCCAGACAAAAAAATGGCAAGAAAAATGATGAGGAAAACGGTTAGCATTAACCCTCTGAGACCTGTGGGATCGTGGGCGAGAATCGTGACTTTATTGTCTTTCAGAGGCTCTAGTGGGTTCAGTTTTAGGGCTAGAGTGAAGCTACAGATATCATATGAAACTAGAAAACCTAAATCATTGGTACCAACCTGTCATGCGTCTTGAATTACATAAATTGGGTATCACTGTAAAGCTGAGACTCTTGTGGATCCAATGAGCCCAACTGTATTCATGTGTGATGATGTTAGTCCCCATAGGAGACATTTCATTGTAGTGAGACCATTTTTTGAAACTCGACCTCGTTGTATAAAATGACCTGTGGTGACCTCTAGGATAATCACAGCCTCATGAAACTTTACAGCCACAAACTAGAGACCTAGAGCATTCAGAGGATGGATGGCTTTCCTAGCTAGACTGACAATAAGTCAGCAGTTTACACAACAGAAGTGCTCGCCATCCAATCGGAAATGTCAAACGTTTTGGATACTAAATCACAGCATGGCTTTTTTTATGGTGTTCCTCAAGGTCTTTGTGTCTTAATGTGGTATTTTGGAGGGATTATTGATTATTTTGATCAATTCTCCAGTGGTAAAAAATGATTAAACTTAGCACCAAATCTGTGTTACAAAAGGTATCAACCCAAAAATGTGCTGCAACAACTTATGAGACATAATAGAGCATGGGAATGGCCATCATATACTTCTATCATAATGTTCTAAACACTTATACACTTTCACTATTTATCTTAAATAATTAATTAATTAATTCATGTTTATTTCTGATTTATGACTAGAACAACTGTCTCACAGTGCTGAGCTGCATCTCAAATTAATCTTCAGGTTCCCAGCTTTCAGATGATGTACACCACTTCTATGTGACATCTACTGTTGACCTGCTATCTCCCCATAAAGACCCACTGTACCCCCCTAAAAGAAGACAAAAACGGCTATATTGTGGGTCTCAGAGGGTTAACACAATGTTAGAAAAATGAAATGGAAAAAAAAGGCAATTCAGTCTGATTATCAGGTTAAAACATCTTAAAGTAAATCACAATGTGCCATTAGTACCCAGCTGGTTATATTCTATTAGCAACAGTGGTGAAAAATCAGTTCCAGTGATAAACTGCCCACACTGCTGTAAAAAAAAGAGAGAATAATTCCCCTCCTGTTTGTGATACAAGGTTTGAATTAAACTGTGATGACAGCAGAGCAACAGTGCCTCAGCCCCCGGAGCAGCCAGCGTTCCCCTGAGAAGGCAAATGTAAAATGATATTCTGTGATTGTAGGCAGACCTGCGACTGGTCTCTCCCTCCTCGTTTCTGCTGGCCTAGCAGGGAACGAGAAGAGAAAACCCTGCAGGATTTCCCCTTCGCACACACACTAACACACACACACATAAACACAAGCACTCAATCACCTATCACTACCGTATTGCAGTTTCCTGAGCTGTTAAATAACGTAATTATCTCCCTCACTCTCCTTGTCCTGTCCTCTTACTGCACCATTGCTATCTTTCCAAACTCCCCACCCAAGGGCATCCCTCGCCCTCTCCCTCACTACAAAAAAACACCCAGTCTGGAAGTTGCCCAACAATCTCCGCCTCTTAAATCACACATTGGGCCGGCGCTGAGGCAGACAGTCCACTAGACGGTGGGAAAAAAGCCTGGCAGCTTAAAAAGGACACAGTTTCAACAAGCAAGCGGGAGGATGGAAACTGGTACGGAGGCGAGATTTGGTTTAGGGGGGTGTAGAGAAACAGAAGCTGGTCGATTGCGATGAAGACATCACTCGGGCACAGGCGAGCCAAGACGTGGTACAGAGAGTGCCAGGAGGGAGAACAGAGCCGCCAAGGAGACGGACAACACTGGCCAAGACAGAGAGAGACACGGAGACAGAAAGAGAGACAAACAGAGAAGGAAAGATATGCACTGAGTCAGCTTGAGTGCATGTGTGTCCCGTGCACATGTGTGCCTGCGCCAATGCCATCCACGGGTGGCTGGACACGAAATCTGTTTTCTGAGCGTGTCAGTTCCATCGGCAAATGCCTCCGAGGGTGACACCATGATCGGGCCTCGCCGGACACGGGGCAGCCACAGCATTGTTTTCCACCCCGCCCTCCGCTTCCTCCACTCCATCCCTCCATCCATCCATCCACCCTCCATCCATCTCCTCACCCACACTGACTGGCCCAGTTCTGTCTGCACGTCTCACCGAGTTCAATTCAATTCACAAGGTTCTTTAGTGGGACCTTTAACACTACACTGACTATAAAAACACATGCAGCATTAACAAAGAAAGATTATGCATAACTTATATTGAACTTGACTTAATGATATAAAGTGTTTATTTTACTTTTTTTCCAGTTATTATTGTTTACAACTGATTAACATGGTAACATTTTAGCATGCTGGTGTTTGCTTTGTGCATGTTAGCGTAATGGGCGTACATTAAGGATATCATTTCCCATGTTAGTCAGCTACAGTTAGCATATTTGCATTCTATTAGCATTATTCCCACAGTATAGCTGAGGCTGACAGGAATTAGGGAATTACAGAGGTATCATGTTATGAACCTGCTGATGGTGCTACTTGAACAGTAAGAGGACCACCAATGTCTTCAGGTTTTATTCCTATGGAGACCATGAATGGCTGCATTAAATTTAATTTGATCGTGATCATGGGCGCCTAGTTGTAGTTGAAAGTCTGGGTTGCAAGATTAGTGACAGACGAGGGGAGGTATGGCAGGAAATGTTTCATTTAATTAACACCTGAAGGTGCCATTTCCTGCAAAATAGAGCCTTCAATCGTGACCAATAAAGCTGCTCTTTCACTATAAAACTCAGTTTATATTGCATCAATCTGGTGCACTTTGAGAGCACAATTAAGAGGCTAGATCTATGAAGAACTTTGTGCTCTAGTAAACAATTTAATCATAATCATAATGGCTGTATAGATATGAATAGTGATGACACAGCAAAAAAAGGCCTTTTTTGAACTAGCTCAAATGTTGAAAAATAGCAAAGTGGTATAATCAAAAAGTGAGGATGCAAAAACACACGTTTGCTCCCCCGAAGTCTAATAGTGAAAGTGCAGCTGCTCTACTTGCTCCATTGCTCAGGCGCTTATGATCGTGATGATGATGAGGATGATGATGATGACTACCAGACAGACAGATCAAACAAACAACCAGCATTGCTATTGCTAATCATTAGGTTGGCTAAAAATCAATTAATGAAAACCACATGGAGATTACAGTATTTGCTTTGAAATGTGTACTTTACCACATTCCTATAATAACTAAAAAATATTCATCAATCATCATCCTTCTCTTTGTGTCTTCATCTTCCTCCTCTCCACACGTAACCCATCCTAACCTCTCTCCTCCTCTTCATATTACTCATCTCCTGGTCTTCCACCTTCCCATCGTCACTCCTCATGTAACCCTCTTTATTTCTCTCTCTGACACTCCAGAGGTGACTGGTCCTGTTTTGTCTCTCAGTCTAATCTAGGGCTCATTATGTAAAGGCGTGTTGGCTCATTTGTTATTTCTGGCTCCAATAACCCTGATTAAGGCTGTTTCTTCCCCACTTCTTTCTCTCTCCGCCTCCTTCCTCCACCCCGTTTAGAGCTCTATGAAATCCGTTTAAACTATTATTCTATTATTCAAACATTTAATTAGAGTTCTGTTTTTGGAAAGTCAAAATGGAAAACAGTAGTTAAAAAAAACAATCATAACAATTTCATGTCACCAGTTCACATCGGTTATCCTTCCCGTTTCATATCTGTTCCTACTGTGGAGCAAAGCAGGCTGGAGGAGGGGTAGATGAGTGTCGATAGAAGGATAGAAGAAGAGATGAGGGCAGCAGGAAGTGTGGGAAACTGCAGCCTCAATTTGATATACAAAGCGAAGATAGGAATTAGGGGATGATGTATGATGGACACGCACAAAAATCAAGGAGTGCGTCTTTATCATATACATTCAAGCCTTCACGCTGTATTGAGAAAAATTGTACAGCGGAGGCAGAGCTATATGACATATAGCTCAGGATTTGTCATCTCGACATCAGCAATTGCGTGGAGTGAGCCGAGGGCGCTAATACATTATGGCTTTCTATGTCGGCCTACGTCCCGCCAAGACTTGGCGTCAAAGATAAATACACCCAATAAAGATAGAAAACACACGCGGTGCATCTATAAAACCACAAATGGAGCCATGTCAATGCTGATACGAGAGGTTGGAAAGTGCATGTTTGTCATTTGCCTGTTTTATGAACTGTGTTGAACTGAGTTTGTGTCTGTCAGCTCGTGTGTGTGTGTGTCTGTAGGTGTTGCTCCATCTGTGTGTTACCCCCCGCTCACCTCTAAATCCCTCGATACAGCTGTGGATTAGACGCTGGTAAACTATGCCTCGGCTGCGCTGTGCTGCCTCAAATAATGCAATAATGCAGCATCCCTCTGTGTCAGTCAGCGCCTGTTAACCGGCACCAGACTGAGACAAATGGGCTCCAAATTAGGATTGATATAGAGGGCTTTTCTGTGGGAGACTTTCATGAACACATAATGCAGGTATCTGCTGCTTTGTTCTCTCTAGATGCTGCAAATTAAACCGGTGACAGGAAATGAGACTGGACCAGGATGCTTATGTGTGGTTAGCATGTTTTACTACTATTGTACAGAGTTGATTATGTTGACAATTTCTCATGAATTTACCGGACATGATATTGTACAATACTGATCCTCCACCTGCAGGTTGTGTGATCATTTGGGGGGATTCATTTCTAATACTTTCCCGAATCGTATTTCCTGGTGAAACTAGGAATATTTGCAGGCAGATGCCCCTGGGATCGCAGTACTTTTGTCGAATCTTCTACAAACCAAATATGCAATCAGAATAATTTGATAAAAATGCAAAACCGCATAGGCCTACATTTATACACACAGCTACTTTACAGTGATAACCCTTTTCATGAAATCAAAACCGTACAGTATTATGCAGTGTAGTACTACCAAAATCACTTCACACATCCAATGGTCTCTTCCTGATTATACTTATTAAACTAATTAAGACATTTTGATGGCACTACACTTTATAAAAGTGAAGTTATTGAATATTTTTCCCATTAAAAATTCACCAAAATTATGCAAAAGCACATTTTTCCAAACTAAGTATTGTAGTACAACCATGAGGAGACCATTGATGTGTGAAGTAATTTTGGTGGTACTACACTGAATATTGAATATTGAATATGTTTCTC
>CAKAKR010059778.1:0-20149 GCA_916700685.1 Adelosebastes latens
TCACCACTCTGCTGCTCTTTCCCTCACCCCTCTGTTGCTCTTTCCCTCACCCCTCTGTTGCTCTTTCCCTCACCACTCTGCTGCTCTTTCCCTCACCCCTCTGCTGCTCTTTCCCTCACCACTCTACTGCTCTGTAGCCTCACCACTCTGCTGCTCTTTTCCTCACCCCTCTGCTGCTCTTTCCCTCACCACTCTGCTGCTCTGTAGCCTCTCTGTGAGCAGGACCGCCCGGCTGGCGAGGTAGCAACCCCGGCAGGCGCTAGCTAGCTGTCACGGCAGTTTGTGGGGCTTCTAAACTCCGACAACGGTGGAGCAAATGTTCGATTTGCCATCTAATATTGTAAAACAGTCAATATTCAAAATCTACACAGTTTATTTCTCGCCTCAAAAATATTCAGAAGTGAATTTAGTGATGAAATAGCTACGAAAAATGTAAAAAAAACAAGCCGTTTTGGCTGCGTTCATCCAGAGACAGAGTACACAGTTAGCTAACATTAGCTAACTTACAATGGGGTCTTGCTCTCCTGAAATATGACCTGAGGACTGGATTAAAATAACCAGGACAGGCAATGTTAACGTTATGTTTAAATCACCCCACCTCACAGACAGAGATAAATCCCATCCAAATGGAGGTTTGTTAACTTTATCTCAAATCTAAAGCTCTGTTAGCTGATGCTAATGCTAATGCTAATGTGCTGTTACGTGAGCTAACTTGGCCTTCAGAATTAAAAACAGCATACAGAGCAATTAAATACGTTATCTATGAACGGTTTAATTTTACTATGCAGCTGTACAAATAAAGCATACTTTGAAAACAAAGTTTAGCGTTAGCACTTACCTTGTTTGTATCCTAAGTGTCCTCACAATGAGAGGAACGAGGGAACGATCAGCAACTGCGACTCAGCCGTTAAATATTTGAACTGTTGAGGAAAAAGGCGAGTCTGGTGTGTGGATCCGCCTGGTGTCAGCATCGAGTCCGCTGTTTGACAGTGCCCTCTATGGAGGCGGGCCGGATCCGTGGCGCGTAGCCGAAATGAGTGAGACACTAGGGCGGATGTACCGACCTGGGGGCGGATCCGCCCCTGAGTCTACTGCTATCTGGGTGAAATACAAATTAGAACTTAGTACTGAGTCAATTTAAAGAAAAACAAGAAACTAAATTACAACTTAAAGGCGCCTAAGTTGAAAAAATATCCTGAACAAGTTTAAATCAAACCGGAGTGAAATAGAATAGGGAGAAATACATGTTTGATGAGATTTTGGGTTTTATTTTCAATGTTTTCCAGGGGTTTAAATGCACAATTCCTGTGTGGTGTGTGAAATGTGTGCTTTTGGTACCAATTAATGTGTATGTGTACTACTTACTTTCTTATATAAATAAGCCGGCAGTTCAAACTTACTTCTTGGTCTGTGGTCTGTTATTCTTGAGTGCTAGTTGTAAACTTCTCCTCAGAACCTAGAACTGGTCCTAGCTATCTAAATACCTGCAGTGCTACACACACTATTGTCAAAATGTTCAAATTTGGCCCCCATACTTTAAGTTTAGCGATAGAAAATGTGCCTTTACTCCACCAAAACTCTCAGTATCAACAAAAGCCTCAGCTTTATGTTTCTAAATATAAAACAGTCTTATATGACAAATCAAAATTGATGTGTCTAATCCAGAGGGCACCTCAAGGGTCGTAAGTGCCTTAAACTTGCATTCCCTCCAACAGCCAGCAGGGGGTGACTCCTCTGGTTGCAAAAAGAAGTCTGATTGTATAGAAGTCTATGAGAAAATGAGCCTACTTTTCTCTTGATTTATTACCTCAGTAAACATAGTAAACATGAGTTTATGGTCTCAATCACTAGTTTCAAGTCTTCTTCAATACAGCATGATGTTCATTTAGTAAATTATGGTCCCATTTAGAGTCAAATAGACCATAAAGCAGGGGATGCTTTAGGGCGTGACTACCTTGTGATTGACAGGTCGCTACCATGGCGTTGTCCGGTCTGGGAGTTGTCCGTGTTCTTGTCTTACAACTTTAACCCTTTCACAGTGTGTTTTCACTTCAGGAAAGTTAATTATAACCTTTTTGGTCCCCTAAAAATGTCTTACTCAGCGTTCGGTTGTGCTTAGCTCCACCCTCTCGTGTCACTTCTGGTTGCAAAAAACCAAGATGGCGACGGCCAAAATGCAAAATTCGAGGCTTCAAAACGACAGTCCACAAACCAACGGGTGACTAAATACAGTCTATTGTAGGAATAACGTGAACTCAGATTATGTGTTTTATTTATTATTGAGAAGGCGGAGATGAAGAATAGCTCAAGCCTTGAGGGAGGTTTGATCCCGGGCCTGCATGCAGGGGAATACAAGGTATCAGGGTTACAGCAACAATACACAAGAGACAAGGAAATCCCACCGTGTTAGGATGTTGCCACTCCTTCCTCTCCTTGCTTCTACATTTCTTTTATCATTCTCATAGGGGTTAAGTTTAGGTGATGTTACAGTAGTCCATTGCTAGGTGGAGGGTGTGTGTGCATGTGTCAAACATACATACTACATTATTTCACTTTGCTCATAACAGCGGCTATGAGCTTCCTGTCTGTTTGTGGCTCTATGCTTAGCAAAATGTGTGTGTATATGTGTGTTTAAAGTGAGTGACTTCAGAGGAAGCAGATGAAAAGGAGAGAGAGGAAAGATGGGAAGGAGAGGAAGGAGCAGGGGGTTAGAGAAGTTTAGGAAGGGATACAGCAGGAGAGGTGACTTGAGGTCGGGGGAGGTGACAGCCAAGATGAGTAAAGCTGAGGACAGAAATGTAATCATTTCTTCAATCTTCCTCACACTCCGAGATATGTTACGGCTCAGGAACAGATGGGGGTGCAGCAGGAGGAGTCTTCTATATCTGATAAATATGCTGCCATAACATAGGGATCATATTGTGTGTGTCACCATATTTTGAATACATTTCTCAGTGTTTCCAGGAGAAGAGTTCACACAATATGGGCTGATATGCATTTTTCTTCTATCTATCTTGCATGTCAATATACATCTGTATCTCCGCCAGTACAGATGTATATTGACATGCAAGAGGGGGTTGTGTTATGCATTGAGTCAAGTAATCTCTTATATTCTGTTTCATGAGAGCCTAAGAGCTGCATGATAATTTCCCGGCAGGTAACAAATAACACCGTGTTCCTCTCTGGATTACAGGTACAATGTGTTCAGTGCCACTCTGCTATGATGATGCTGTATAATGGAGAAAACCTCATGGTTTTGGAACTCGGGCAGAAAAATAGTTTTGTAGAGATTTCAGAAGTAAGTGGTGCAAAACCTTTCAGTTTTATATCCAACAGGGACCTTGCTAGCTTTATAGTGTGTGTACCTCTTTTTTAAATAAAACACTGGGACATTCAGTTTGCCGGCTGCTGAAAGTTAAAAACATTTCGACCTTAAGCACAAAGTGCTGTGTACTTTCTTTCCAGGCTTGTAGCAGCAGGCCACTTCCAGAAGTGTCTGAGTGCTGCAGATTTGGATTAAGATATAGGAGGACATCATGGGTCTATTATGAAACCTGGATAAGTTGATTGCATTGAGACTTCTACAGTAGTTATGGCCAGAGCAATAGGTTAAGTGCACCCTGTGCAAAAATCAGCTGTTAGGCCCCCAATGACCCCCACCTTCACCAAATGCCTTGTGTTGTGTATGTTCCACGCTGCCTCCAAATTCCTATTATGTACAGTGCACCAACGACACATGGCAGCTTAGTTATATGCCCAAAGACAGATCAACCAGAGGCCTGTACTACGAAGTGAGTTCAACATACCCAGGGTATCTTCTCGTTACTAACCCTAACAACCGAGATCACTCTAAGCGGTCCTACAACGCTGGTTATCAACTCGGTAAATCAACCCAGGGTTTCTCAGTCTGGCTGTGAGCACGTTTAGATGAAAGTTGTGGTGTTTGCAGCATCTGACCAATCACAGACATGGACTACTGTCAGCAGAGCGGCACATTTTACAAAGGAAGAGCGAACTTTAATATTAGACAAATACAAAGAAGTTAAACACATAATCCAGACTAATAGTAACACAGCTGAAGCTGCTAAATACAGGAAGGACAGCTGGAAAAAGACAAAAAATGCTGATGTGTGAATGCGTAAATTAATAGATTTATTAATATAACGGAATACTCAAAAGTCAGATATAGCCAAATCCTCAAGATGGGCCAGTGATGCTATAAAAAGCCTTCAGAATATGATAGATGAATAGATTAGACTTCATTATGCCCTTTGGTAAGTTTGTGGCGTGTTTGACTATTTCATCTTTCTTTCAGCTGCGTCCCCGACTCCGCCGGTGTGAAACGGACTTGAGAAAAAAAACATATAAAAACATAATTCAAAGCGGTAAACACCCACAGTATAAATCCAGCTGTCCTTCCTGCATTTATCAGTTAAACTGTGTTGTTTTTTAGTCTGGATTAGGACTGTAACTTCTTCGTATTTGTGTAATATTATCATACGGTCTGTGCACCGAGCTTTGATTGGTCAGTAGGCGGTGCTTTTATACGAGTTGATCTCTTATCTGGAACATAACCTGCTCCGGAGCAGGTTAGATGTTCAGCATCAGTTACCATGGTGATCTACCACGGTAAGAAGTGAACCACCGTCGTAGGACTGAAAACCCTGAAGGTGTTAATCCTGAAGTTACCTCGCTAACTCCAAATCCTGCTTCGTAGTACAGACCTCGTAGTACAGGCCTCGTAGTACAGCCCTCAGTACCAACTACTCCTCCAAATTAAACAATAAAAAAACGTTGTGGTTACACTTTATAATATCCATCATTCGTAAATGGTAAATTGATAGTTAATTAAACTTAGTTAATAGTTATTTTACTGTTAACAAACAATGAAATAATGTTTACTAAATATTAGTAATGCTATAAGTTATCTTATTTTATCATTAGTTTGTGTAAATAATGAAATAATTAGTTTATAAATTCTATATTGTATCATAGCTGATAGGAGACGATAACTATTACATTCTGATTACAGTAGTAAACTATTAATTATCAGTTTATACAACATTTGATATACTATATTAAGTATTTATTAGTGATTACCAAATGATTTGCCAACCTTTAAGAATGTGTTTGTAAAACTTCTATAAACATTACATAGATAGATGGACCCGAAACCAATTATTAACCCTTAACAAAGTATTAATTATCGATCTAAATAATGTTTATAGATGCTTTACAAAGTATTTATTAACCATTTAACAAGGTATTAGAATCATCAGTTGCAACTTTATAATAACCATCCAAATAATGTTTATAGCTAGTTTACAAATCAGTTATTAACCATTAACATAGTGTTACAAATATCTATCTATGTAAGGTTTATAAATGTTTTACATACAATTTCTTTAAGGTTTACAAATAATATCTTAATCATTAAGAAATACTTAGACATAGTATATAAAATGTTATGTGTGCAACAATAAAATGTCAAAATAACAAATTATAGCATTTATAATAGTTTTAAACATTATTAATTATCACTTTGTTGTTTGTTAACAGTAACACAACTTTTGAATAAGTTTAATTAACTATCAATTTGCCATTTATAAATGATGGTTATTATAAAGTGTTACCAACGTGGTTTAGATAGACACATAGAGGCGTTTTTAGCAGTACGACATCATCGGTTTGTGCCTTTCCAAATTGAATCGTTGTTGAAAAACTAAATCAGTTTTATAGAACAGCATCGTTCTAGAACCTGGGAGGGTTTTATTAGATGTTGGCTGTTGGCTAAATCTGGTATCAGCTGGTGTAAACGTTGTACAGTGTGTATTATACTTGTTTCACAGCCCACCTCTCTTCAAATAGCTCAAACAAATGCCAGACATGATGTTGTCTTTTAAACTAAATCACTCCTACAGTAAGTGCCTCCTACTGTACTGCTTGCGACCAGCAGATGGCGCTGCAACACCATTTATCAGCTAAGTCCCTCAGCTCTTCTCTCCTCTCCAGCCTCCTTTTCCTCTCCCACCAGAGAAACTTGTGTAGTTTTCTATAGAAACATGCATCTACTGGCTTTATTGTCCTGGCAAAGCCTCAAACTGATGCAGTTTACAAAAACTACAATAACTTCTCAAGGGTCTGCTAGTTTAAAAATGGAGGTTTTAGTATGAAAGGGCATATCTTTTGACCCGTGATTTTGGGCAAAAATACGAAATTCTGGTAAGAATTCATTGACGAATTAATGTATAGACCATTATTAATATCTAATATATTAATTAGACCTTTGGTTCTCAACCTTTTTCATGTCAAGGACCCCTAAATTGAGACACATTCGGCCACGGACCCCCATCTGAAAAGATTTTGCTTCAGGGACCAATTGAGGCCTCTCCTGTGTGTCAAGCGTGTTGGAGAACTACGGTGGCCCACGCGAAAACGCAAATGTCCCTCTCTAGAGCCAGTTGGAGCAGAGCCAGTGCATAGATCGGGGGTCTCCAACATGTCGCTTGCTCACGACCAGTAGCTTGCGACGACCAGTAGCTTGCGACCAGTAGCTCGCGACGACCTGTAGCTCGCGACGACCTGTAGCTTGCGACCTGTTTCTGAGTCGCTCGCCAAAGGTTCAAAGAATATGTAAACAAATGTGATAAGACAAAGTCACTTGGTAAACCTAAATTTCTATCCAAGTGGGAAGTGAGTGGTGATGCAAGAGAGAGAGAGAGCAGCGGCGACGGGAGCGAGTAACGTTATCGACTCCGGCCCAAGCAGGAAACGTCCGTTCTGGGCTACTGTTGTAACATGGCGGAGCAACATGGCGGACTCCGTGAAGAGGACCCGCTCCCTATGTAGATATGAACGACTCATTCTAAGGTAACAAAAACACAACGATTCTTATTATCAGGTGATTATACACTAAAGAAAATATAAATATTATATTCAATTTCTGCCAATAAATCCCCCTAATTGTTACACGCTGGTCCCTTTAATAATAAAAATAACCTATTCCCCCCTTTTCTGAATACCCCTGGAACTCCCTCAAGGACCCCCGCGGTTCCCCCGACCCCTGATTGAGAACCACTGAATTAGACTTTCACACTTTGCTTTAAAGTGCTTTTCTGTCCTTCCCTTTCTCGTCTCGCCCATTAATGAAACATCATAACTCAAAAATGATGTTTGAAGAAGCAAAAAAAAATCCCAAATTTATTTAGGCAGAGGAGTGCAGAAGCTCAGCAGGAATGCAGCCGAGCGCATCGAATATGTGAATCAGAGATTCCACGTACTGTGCTGAATGGAGCCTCATTCATTTCTAATGATGAGAGGATCTTCTCCCACTGCATATTTCTAACACCAGTGGGTTGCAGTGAAGGTGTTGCACTGGATTATTCATGCACAAAGTCAAATAAATGTACAGATGTCAGTAATTAGCCCTCGCAGTGACTCCTCTGCAGCTGTACCCTGCAGCTGTGTCGCAATGAGGCAGCAAGACATGGCTTGGCATACGCAAACGCACACACTCCAAATTGGGAAGTAACCAGGTATTGTGAGTCATCAGCAAAAGCGGCGTATGAAAACCTGACTGAGAGAGAGAGAGACAGATGGGTGAGAGAAGAGCGAAGCACGAGAGGAGGAGGAGGAGAGGAGGGGAAGAAAGAGGGGGAGACGGGGAGCGAAAGAAGAAAACAGACGGAGGGATAGAAAGTGTCACAGAGGGGCGAGTTAAATGACATTAATGATGCATTGGTGTGAAGTGGCTGTGAATCTCAACACTCTCCCTCTCTCTCTACTTGTTACCATGGTTGCTGCTGCTGACATCCTGATCGCAGAGCGCAGATAATGAAGTCAGGTGTGTGTGTGTGTGTGTGTGTGTGTGTGTGTGTCGAGGAGAGGAGTGAGAGCAGAGGAGGGGACTTCACTCTGCATGTATGTGTGTGTGCTGCATCATATCACATATTACAGATGTGCATCGTGCAGTGAAGTGTGTGTGCACATACATTTGTGTGTGTGTGTGTATGTATGTGTGTGTGTGTGTGACTGGCTGGTGGCAAAGAGTTGAACAGTTTAAATATATACACTAGCTTGGAAAGTCTGCATAGAAAAAGTAAAAGATAATATCCCAACTCCAGATATACCTAAATATGAAACCAGACAATAAAAAAAGGTTGACAAAGGTTACGCACACACACTCGCGCACACACAGAGGCTTGCAGAGGTACTGTAAATAGTAATAAGTAGAGCACTGAATTGATGGTCGTATGAATTAATGTCAGTTACCTTGGCAACCACGGCTTGTGAAATAAGATACAAAGAAAGCAAGGGCTGAGAGAAAAAGAGGGAGAGATGGAGAAGAGACAAACAGACGCAGAGGAAAACACTAAAGTCCAGGAATCCTAAACATTATATTAAAGATGAACATTATGTCTCTCTACTGCAGTCTGACACAGCGAGCTGCGTGGAAGTGGTTCAGTTCAGGAAAGGCAATGCACAGATCAGATAATGCTTTTCTCCATCTTTGGTGCTTAGCACTGCAGGTTGCTGTATTTGTTTTTGTGCTTCCCAGAAATCACCTGTCAATCAAACATGATGTCTGCAGTGTTTTTCTCTCCCTTCAGGAGTTTCTGCAGGTGCTGCTCTTCTCTTTCCATGTCCAAACTACAACTACAGTGACACATCTTTTTCTCCCCTTTTTGGCCTCCTGTCCGCCCTAAATCAGCATTTTTCACTACCAAAAACTGAGCTTTTTTAAAATGCTCTACAGGGTGGATGAATCCGAAAATGTCAACCTGTTTAAATGTGGACGGGGAAAGGAGTTTTGCAAAACTGATTATGTATGCCTGCTCAAACTTGGCTGGTGCTGTGTGGTAATGTGGGGGGCGGCAGTAGCTCAGTCCATAGGGACTTTGTTTGAGAACCGGAGGGTTGCCGGTTCAAGTCCCCGCATGGACCAAGTACTGAGTGTGTACTGGTAGCTGGAGAGATGCTAGTTTGCCTCTTGGGCACTGCCGAGGTGCCCTTGAGCAAAGCACCAAACCCCCAACTGCTCGGGGCGCCTGTCAGCCCCTCGCTCTGACATCTCTCCATTAAAGCATTTATATAGGTCCTGTTTGTGCATGTGTGTGTATTTCGGGCCTGTGTGTACTGTGTAAAAACAACTGAGTGAACAAATTGAATTTCCCCTCGGAGATCAATAAAGTGCCTTCTTCTTCTTCTTCTAGTAAAGTTTATGGTTTGCAATGATAAAACAGTGGTTTGATCGATGTTTGCATGCAGCAGCAGCTGTGGTTCAGTAGAGCGGTTTGTCTATTACTTGCAAGGCAGGTGGTTCAAAGCCAGACTCCTCATGTCGACACTGGACCCCAGTTGTTCTTGATGGTTAAGCATAGTATAGTATGTCCAAAAAAGTGATAAAAAAGTCCAAAAAAGTGATATAAAAGTCACAGTATAGAATGTCCAAAAAAGTGATAAAAAAGTCATACTGTAGTATGTCGAAAAAAGTCATAGTATAGTATGTTGAAAAAAGTCATAAAAAGCCATTCTATGGTACGTCAAAAAAGTAATTAAAAAGTCATACTGTAGTATTTTGAACAATGTCACAGTATAGTATGTCGAAAATAGTCATAGTATAGTATGTCAAAAAAAGTGATGAAAAAGTCAGAGTACAGCATGTCGAAAAAAGTGAGAAATAAGTCAGTATATTATGTTGAAAAAAATTGATAAAAAAGTGATAGTATAGCATGTCAAAAAATGTATTTATAGTAAATGTATTTATATATGTGCACATTTGTTTTTGTGTGTGTATTCTCCATGGAAGTGTGTGGCCTACTCCATTGTGCTTGTGATGTATTGGTTTGAAAAGAAGTGTGTGTGTGTGCGCGTGTGGTAATGTCAGGTCAGGAGGACAGGGCCCACTGCTGCCTGTCATTATGACCCAGATGGTTGTTGACCATCCATCCATCTATTCATCATCAATCTATCCCCTCTCTCTATCTCTCTTTCCTTCCACATCTGTTCTATTCATCCCTCTTTCTATTTTTCTTGTAGAATATTCAGCCCACTCTTTTCCCCCCAAAAATGACATTTCCTCTTTTTTCTCTTCTATTCTTTCCTTTCTCCCCATTCTCAACTCCACCTGTTTCCCCTTTCTATACCTCCTGAATTCATCACTCCTTATTTGCCTCCTCTCCGTCAAAATCTTGTCAAACTCTTCCCGCTCTTTGTCCTCCAATTTCCCACTTTACTTCGCCCACCCCCTCTTCTCCCCTGTCCTAAATTCTCCAGCCTTGCCTTTTTTTCTCCTCCATTTTGGCCCCATCTTTGTGCTCCTCCACTTTACACTGACATTTTAGATGCTCTTGCAGCAGCTTACAAAGAAAAAAGAAGCATCTTCCCTCTGATTTTTAAGCCCCCCTCACTGTTTGAATGTCTAGCAGGATAAATCAAGCTCACCTAAAGTCACTGAAATGCTCCAAATTCTAGAAGCATGCGTAAAATATCCATCACGTCTCTCCGATGAGCTTCTTTTCTCTCTTGTTGTTCAGTGTGACCCCAGTGGTGCTAATGGTGACACAGTCTATCACATTCCCATTAACAGTTTGACTGTAATTAAGTGAATGTTCACAGGGCTCTGATTATTTGGGGGTAAGCTTTTTAAAGCAATATTTCAAGAAAATATCCAGCAAGGTTTTAATAGCCTTGTTTACACGGCTTCAATAGTAATCAGTGTAAGAGTAAAAATAGAAGAACTTCTTTTCCCAGACTTCCGTGCACATCGAACCAATAAACCTTGAATCATTTTTGGCTCTCAAAGTTTGTGACTTTTTTGAAAGCTGATAATCAGTTTATAGACTTCTAAATGATGTTTGCTATGGCTCATTAACTTGTGTGACTAATCTCAAATCAAGGGCCCAGTTAGGTACGCTCAGTAATTACTATCAAACTGTGAAATGTCTCGACAAATACGGATGGATTGCTGTGAAATTTGGTAAACATAAGGGCCCCAGATGAAGTGGCTAGATGACTTTTCATCTAGTTGCAGAAATAGCTCATAATTTCCATTTATCCGATGCTTCAGTTTATGACAAAATACCTAAAATACCTAAACGACCTCCAAATTCCCATCACCCTCTGCTGTGCAATGCTAACATAGCAACCGTTTAAACGCATTATGTTAACCGTTTGCTAACAAGCTAAAATTAGCATGTGTTAACATTTCTTCAGAGTAGACTACAGCTGATCGTATACACATGAAGCTGACAAAATGTAGCTCAGACCGATGAAATGTCTATCCAACACAGTCTCACGGCAGTTCGTGAAATAGTGACGAAATCTAATCTATTTGATTTGTGTACATAGACATGAATTTTCTTTTTTTTTTTTGTTGCTCAGCACGACTTTCAACAATGTATTTTTCATGCCTTTTCCTACGCATGTCCAGCAACATGTGACACGTGTCAATTTCCGCTCCAGTCTTCAAAATAAAACTACTTAGTTAGGTTTAGGAAAAGATCGCGGTTTTGTGTTAAAATACTGTAACTCCGGAAGGGCTGTAATTTAGGTACGGAAGTTACGTGACAAATTAACTTTGACTTATGGTTTCACACGGGGCACGAACACCGGTCTCCGGGGCAAAAGTCCTGTGTTTTTAGAACCATCCATCCACCCTGACCTCCTCCCTACACGGCGTTCGCCACTCTCTATACTTCCCTGTTCACAATTACTAGGATTACATACGAGTTGATTTCGCGCTGACCATCATGAAAAAAATTTGAAATTTGTGTCTATGTACACGAATCAATAAAATTGTGACTATTTCACAAACTGCTATGCGACTGGGCTGGAATATCTTAGCCTGCGTCCTACAATGGTCAATGTTCAGGCTATACTTTTTTCTGATGCCATCATCAGGCCAAACATTTAGTCCAACTAGTGGTAAGAATAGCAAAGCTCCCCCTTTTGTTTTTATCAATCCAGTTATCATTTTTCTGTGTGTTATGAGCATTACAGCCTGCATCGGAAATTCATCCTAACAGAGGTAAGAGATGCATTTCAGATTAATAAACCATAACAACAGGAAGTAACCTGTAAATTGGTGGTTTTCTGGCTCAGGCACAGGAAAGTGATGTCCCCATTGTTCCTGCCAATGAAACACTGATCAGCTTGGATGTTTTTCCTGGAGAAACAAGCGTCAAGCAGCACAACAGCAGATCTATTGGAAATTACAGATCATTTTACTGATTCAAATGGATTGTTTCTGTAGCCTTCACAGTCATTCGGCAAGCTTTAAAACAGGAAGTACCGAAGTGTTTATTCAACACGTTCTCACTCTTAACTCGTCAAATATGGCAGCTTGGTCAGTGGCCCTACGCTTCAAACTATGATGCTCTACGTATCCCTCTAGCTCAGTTTTGCACACTCGTGTCAGTGTTTGCACATGTCAATTTCCACTCATTACATGCAGACACTGTCTTTTCAAAATAAACTTCTGTGTTCACGGGAATCAACTTGGTTAGGTTTAGGAAAAGATCGTGGTTTGGGTTAAATGAAGTATGTTTATTACGTAGTTAAATAGGCTACGTTACGTACATGACGCAAGTTAAGTATTAGGGCAGTAAATCAATTAAAATAGTTAATCGTGATTAATCGCAAATTAATCACACATTTTTTATCTGTTCAAAATGTACCTTAAAGGGAGATTTGTCAAGTATTTAATACTCTTATGGGAGTCGGAATATATGCTGCTTTATGCAAATGTATGTATATATTTATTATTGGAAATCAATTAACAACACAAAACAATGACAGATATTGTCCAGAAACCCTCACAGGTGCTGCATTTAGCATAAAACAATATGCTCAAATCATAACATGGCAAACTGCAGCCCAACAGGCAACAACAGCTGTCAGTGTGTCAGTGTGCTGACTTGACTATGACTTGCCCCAAACTGCATGTGATTATCATAAAGTGGGCATGTCTGTAAAGGGGAGACTCGTGGGTACCCATAGAACCCATTTACATTCACATATCTGGAGGTCAGAGGTCAAGGGACCACTTTGAAAATGGCCATGACAGCTTTTCCTCGCCAAAATTTAGCTTAAGTTTGTCGCCTTTGTGACAAACTAGTATGACATGGTTGGTACCAATGGATTCCTTATGTTTCCTAGTTTCACATGATACCAGTATCTTCTCTCTAGCTCTAAAACTGAGCCCACTACAACCTAAAAAGTATGTTATGTGACGTTACGTGACTTACTTAACTTGCGTACGTAACTTAAAATAAGTCAACGTTGACTTTTGGTTTCGGAGAGGACAAGAAACACCTGTCTCCGGGGTGAAAGTACTGTGTTTTTTCAATGTCCCCTATTTCTTTCACTTTAATTCAGATGTAATGGGCATTCAATAAACATGTGATAAATGTTTCAGATTTAAGGACTTCCATATCCACATATCCTGTAGAATGATTTCAATAAACTGCAAGCGGGGCCTTCATCCGTAACAATCTCTCTGTGATTTCACTCTTTTGTACTGATTTGCGCAGAGTGAATTCCAGAGACTGCAGTGTACCCAGGCCTGCTGGGCCATCAGAAAACCCTGTGTTCAAATACAGTTTTGGACAGGACGGGTGCCATCAATTACACTAATGCCACCGAGCTAAAGTTGGTTCCATTCCTACTCAGCCCACTGTGTGTTCAGCCAATAGCATCTGGCACATTACACACCCAGCTGTGTGTGTGTGTGTGCGGTTGTCTGTATGCTTAGGCAGTAAACCTAGTTGCCTCATTAACTCACATACCGTCTTATTGGCACAGGATGTAATGACTCAGGTGTGTGTGGATGTGAATACAGATCATGACTGGTTTTGTAGGGTCATAAAATGTTTGTTATGACTTTTACACTCAAATGAATTTTATTTCACTGTCCTGTCCTGCAACATAAACCAGCTTCATAACACCAGAAGGGTATTTTCGTGCGTCCACAACACTGGTCTCTGTTCAGCTCCACTAAATACGTACAATAGTGGAGTTCTGGATCTGCTTTTGTCAGTTTGGTGAAAAACTTTCCAATGTTTCCCATGGTGAGATATGTAGAACTGGAGCTTCACTTAATGATGCTGGTTTTATAAATGAAGCAGACTTATTAGTACGCCTTTTCACAAATATGGCCTCTGCTGGGTATACTCAGACTTGCATGCAATTTTTTGCCATACATATCACTGACATGAATTTCTGTTGTCAGATGACTGAACAATTGATGAAAGTTACTTGAAATGCTACAAATTACCTAGCAATTTCCTGCACAATAGACCTCTCAAATAATATAATCTAGCTCAGAAAGGTGTAATATGTCCCGCCTTTACAGCAACTAAACTGTGAGGGCCGTGATAGAGAAGTCAATAAGGTTGTGTTTGGCCTAAGAGGATGTCTAACCAGAGAGGCAAAACTAGTGAAAACATCGGCGTGGGTGGACCAAGATAAATAACCTGGACTGTGTCCAAAATCACTCCCTACCTACTCTATGGTGCACTATATTTACTGCCATAGCATCGTTAAAAACATACTTCATACTACCTGCTCAGCAGCAAACAGCTGTCAGACACAGTTAGCAACTAGCTGGTGAACATAGTGGAGTATTTAACAGCTAAAGAGACAGATATTTCCCTCAGAAGTTGGTGGAGACCAAAAGGAGATAAAAGAAGAGGGGATATTGGACTTACTCATCACACAAACATGACTCCAAATAAATGCTTATGTTACTCTGTATCTGCTGTAAATAGGCAACTGTTTGCTAATTTTTTTTTTAAATTGATATGTTGATGCCGGGTACACACTACACGAGATTCAGGCCGATTTTGGGCCCGATTTTTCCCCACCTCTTGACAATGGTCAGCAAAGCCCAGATTTTCTGATGGTTCTAAAGATTATCTTTCCAGATGTTCCTGTGGTCTGAGGTATGTTAAGAGTGTTTTTTACATCCCCCGATCGGCTTGGAAGTCCATCCTGGCCGCATCGATCTCAAATATTAAACATGTTTAATATTTACGATGGGATATCCTGCTGTGTGTGGGGAACAGAGAGGACAGCCGATGATGCAGTCATGTGGGAAAGAACGATAGCTAATTGAGAGCCAAGCTGAGCAAAGAAGGAAGGACAACAACTGCTGTCATGGCGGCCGCGGCTAATGCATGGGCTAATGCATGGGCTAATGCATGGGCTATTGCATGGGCTATTGCATGGGCTAATGCGAAACACACAGCATAAAGTAGTAGTAAGATGGACCTCAGATATGGAGGACCAACTTGTTGTTTTGTGGCAAGAACACAAGTGTTTATTTAACGTGTTTCCACGCTAATTCTTCCTGCCCGTCGTTCGCCATGTTTGTTTAGACTAAAGTCACGTTTGATCGCGAGAGATTTTGCGAAATTTCTTTTTTTTTTATTCAGGACTCTTGTTGTTGATGAATGAATCTGTTAGTGTGTGGTGTGCTGTTTCGGTCAAATCGTTGCTCTCCACACACTATAGGAACAAAACTATTAAGTTCTACATTACATGTCGTTATGTGTGGGGTCTCCCACATTTTCAACATCTGTTAAGATTTGAAAAATCTTTTAGTGTGGGCCAGCCTCAATCAAACAAACAGACAAACATATGGGACTGGAAATATAACCTCCTTGGCAATAATGATACAGAGTAAATTGATCATTGGAGAGTTATATTATGGGCTTCTCCACTGTTAAAAGACATAGGCTATTAAGCCAATTTATTGGCATCATCATTCACAAATATAGTAGGTGAGAATCTGTTTCCTCTCCCTGATGATTATTTTACCAGCCGTGACAGTGATGCCGCTATTGTTTTCATGTTGTCATCATGGCAAAATGCGGTCCTGGAGACACATACTGTAGCATGAACCGTTTACGATGCAGTTACAAAACTTTACAGGTGTGTAGTTGAGATCAAAATGAAGGACGAGTTACAAGATGGGTGTGGTCTGAACGAGGGTGCTGATAGTAGGGGTTAGGAAGTGGGGAAGGGGCCATACACCCCCGGCCCAACTTGGCGTCGCGGTTGGTGTGATCCCATCGCAAGATGGTCTCTAGTTGTACCTGGTTTCAATCTTTTTACTCACTCTCACTATAAAACACCATTGTAACAAATAAGCAGGTTGATGACATTAGCTGATTACTGTTATCAGTATGATTGATAACAGGTTGCACCCTTAATGTGAAACCAGGCAGAGTTTATGAATAGAAGATTTTTCCACAGAGTGTGAAAAAAAAACAATATCGTGTGAATGAAAAGAACATCAAATGTGCCTTAGCATCAACACAGTCTTAAGATAATTTGCATAATTATTCACACTATTTGCCTTTTACCCCCAGCACTCGACAGTTTTAGTCTTCACCGTCCTAATGCTTCTCTGTCGCTCATGTTTATTCATTATAATTCATTAATCATCACAATAGTTTGTTTGTGTTTTGTAAGACAGGCCTCAGTTGTTGAGGGAAATAAAGAAAAGAAAACCTTAAAGGGATAGTTTGGGTGTTTTGAAGTGGGGTCGTAAGAAGTACTTATCCATCCACAGTCAGTATTACCTACAGTAGATGACGGTTGGCATGCCCCCAGTTTGAAAAAGCAGACAGGAGTTACCACACGGAAGCTAAACAATGTACCGCTGTGGAGTCAAACATACTTTAGCCACCTAAAAAAATCAATATCCGTTTAAGTGTTCGCTATATTTAGAATATTTTCACCGCTTTACCTCGCCGTCAGACAGCCCTTTCCGACGGGGAACTTGAAGCCGTTGTATCCATCTATGCTCTCGGCAAAGCCACCAGACTCCATTGAAAAAAACTATAATTTTACCTTCAGACCTCGGTAGACCAGCAACCCCCGTGTTCTGTGTGGTAAAAATTACTGTTTTTTTCAATGGAGTCTGGTGGCTTTAAAGAAAGCATAGATAACTGCTTCAAGACTGTATAGCTGTCTCACGGCAAGGAAAAACTTTGAAAATATTCTAAATACACTTAAACTGAGATTTATTTTTTTTAGGTGGCTAAAATAAGTTTAGCTGCCGGCCCCGTCCACAGCAGTACATTGCTTTGCTTCCGTGTGGTAACTCCTGTCTGCTTCTCCAAACTGGGAGCGTACCGACCGTCATCTACTGTAGGTAATACACTGACTATGGATGAGTATCTCATACAACCCCACTTCAAAACACCCAAACTATCCCTTTAAACCTTTCCTGACACTGAAATCTTATCACCCGGTCTGGAAGCCCACAGAGATGTGAGTCATAGCATCTGGCAGGAGAGTCATAGACTCACTCACTCATTAATGATCCTGCTCGCTGAGTTTATTCTCTCGACACGGTTTCAGGAGGAAATTTAGACAGGAAGTCCCAAATCCCAAAAGTCAACTTCCCAGCAGACACTGATTAGGCGTCCTCTGTCAGGTTGGAATGGTGGGTGAACAGCTCGTGAGTCGTGTGTGTTCCTCCCCCGATCTGTGAGTAATGGAAGTGATCGCTGATGTTGTCACCCTGGCAACGCTCCACAACACACCGATACACAGGCGTTCAGAAACACAGCGACTTGAATATGGAGAAAATGTCTGGCTTCTCAGTGACTCTTATCTTTCTCAGCCTTTCTACTTCTGTCTCTTCCCTCTCCCAGCATGCTTTGCTCTCTGTGCCCTTACACTAATAAGCTCTTATCACTTATATGGATAACACAATACTTGGCGGTGAGCTACTTAGCCGAGAGATACCTGGCAGATTTGCTTCACAGAGCTCATTCAGGTGATAATCACAGCGAGGAAAATTTCATCTTCTTCAGTGTCAGCCAGGATTCGGCACCATCACATTGTGTTGCCTGCAAATTTAAATACGCTAGAATTCCATTTAATCAATTTTTATATCACTCTATCTAAAGTAATTCACGCAATGGGGCTGCAACAAAGAATAGTGTCACTATTCCTTCTGTTATCCTGCACCTGGCCTGAATAAAGGAAGGGTTGAACACACCACTACCTTTCTGCACCTTCACTGCTGCAAGTCCTTACAATATAGAGTCAAAGAGGTGGGGTTCAAACATCAAACTGAAGGTGTATGGAAATATGAATGAAGGTCTGATACAATCCTGACAACAGAGGTGTGTGATTGAATGAATAAAAAATAAACTTGCAGAGACTTGAAACACGGTTTTATTGATCTTAATATATTTGTATTAATCAGGCCAGAAAACTCAAGTGGAATGAAGAAGGTGACAGTCCGAACCCCTGAAGTGCTTGGTTGATCAACGAAAAATTATTATCCATTAATCCTTTTCATTAATTTAATCAGCAAAAATGTCAAATGTCAAATGTGACAATTTGCTGATTTTCTCTGATTTACATTGTTGTAAATTACTTAAAGGGACTATTTGTAACTTTCAGAAATGCTTCTTAACAGCGACACCTGTGGCCGTGAAATCAACGAAAGTCAGCGTCAAGCTCGCGCTTGCTCGCTCTAAATAGACATGAACGAGCATCGCTCAAAACAGTGAGGCGACACACGTCAGCTAAAACCACAATATCACTATATTTCAGGTGCTTGGCAGTAATGTTAGCTGACCAGACGAAGGTCTCTCCATGAACATGATTTAGATCTGATCTTAGTGTTGGCTTTTCCTGCCTCAGCGCAGGCTGAGGCAGCGGGGCTCTGCAGCGTGTCTCCCTGCTCTTTCCGCCCGCAGCCGGAGAGAGCAGGGAGACACCGGCACCCGGTCGGTAACGAGAGGGTAACGTTACTCACTGAGGAGCCCCGTCACTTCACAAGACACGGGAAACCTCTGTTGGTCTGGAGGAGCTGCAGCATTTATTTCTGCACAAACGTCCACTGTACATTCACTAGATATTCTCAGAGCTAAACTAACTCTTCTGCAGTGTGGAGTGAGCGCGCGTTCACGTCTAGAGGTGGAGCGAGCTGAACGAGGACGTGCGCGCTGTCTGAGTGAAGGCAGGCAGGCAGAGGAGGAGAGGCAGCGGCCACACGCGAACGCGCATATGCGAGCGCGCATGTGTGGCGACCCGCTACATTTATACGCTTAAAAGTTACAAATAGTCCCTTTAACACTAGGTGTTAAATTTATCTTTCTTAATTGTTATGCTTAATGTACAGTATGCGTGTTGTTGGGTGTTGTACTGCCTAAACAAATATATCCAATTCCCCTTACAGGCATCAATAAAGTTTTATTTTATGCAACGTCGGCGTACTTGAGTAACATCACAGTGTTACTATAGGTTTAAAGGTACAGTGTGTAGGATTGTACTAGTGGTGTGGTTGCAGATTGCAACCATCTGAGTACCCCTCCGCTCACTCCTCCCTTTCCAAGACTGCGGTAACGTGAGCTGCCGAGTACAGAACGTGGTAACGGCGTCCTTACCATGATGACATAACTTTAGGAGCGACGGAAGTCAGGCGGCGGCTGGCGATACCATGGTTTTGCACTTTTTGCAGCTCACGTTACCGCAATTTCACAAGCGTGTCACTACGGTGGCCTTCAGGTAACGTAAAAAGGTGAAAGGCTCTCCCTAGAGCCAGTGTTTGTTTTGTCCGTTCTGGGCTACTGTAGAAACATGGCGGAGCAGCATGGCGGACTCCGTGAAGAGGACCCGCTCCCATGGACGTATTAAAAGAACTGGATACAGCGTTGGAGGCGGGGCCCCGGTCATTCCTATGAGAGTTGCTCATTGGCGCATGAAGCCTAAATGGCTCGACTTCCGTCTGGAAAAGTACCCGGATCTTGGCGGAGTAGAGTCCGAGATGATTGGCGGAGTAGCGTCCGCTAGGTCACATGACTTGGTCACGGGTCCCAACGTCATGCCGTCGTCACGGCTTGCGCTCCAGCCTCGGTCTGAGTCTCACTCACATGAACGGAGGAAGGGAAATAACTCTGGATTCAGCTATTAGTGCGTTTTACAACTTTAAAAACGTAATGATTTAAATAAGGACTATTAGAGTGTTCGTACTGGGAAGTTGATTCACCTCAAAAAAAATTGTCTGCTGAGTTACAGACGTCTCTTTCCCAATGTAAGTCTATGGAAAAAAGTCTTTTTGGGCCCAATGCATCATGTGACTGACACGGAAGTTGCAGTACCGCCGTTTGGCCACTACAAA
>CAKAKR010059781.1:10440-25791 GCA_916700685.1 Adelosebastes latens
CACAAATTGTAAAGAACAGGAGGGCGCTTCTTTCACCACATATAAAAAACGAACGAAAAAGCAATATGACCCGAGGGCTCCCAGCTCCTCGCCACTGACGGCAATTGAATCAGATCTGGTCAGAGCCCCAGATTTTAATGATGTGGTGAATGCCTTTGCCCAGAGACAGTGAGGTAAAACACACATGTTTCAAGGTCAGACAGCTCTGTTACCAGGTGATAATGTTTACTGCTGGTTTAATGAGTAGTGCAACAGTTTGTCTTGCTCAATAATCAATTCTTTGCTGGTCAAGATGATGCATCAGTGAGAAAGTTATTGGTAGCTGCTAGTTATCCATAATGAAAAATGTAATAGAAATTTATGTTATATAATAGGGCTGTCAATTGCAAATTTTTTTATCTGTTCAAAACGCATGTTTTTTGACAAAAACTGCATGTGATTATCATAAAGTGGGCATGTCTGTAAAGGGGAGACTCGTAGGTACCCATAGAGCCCATTTTCATTCACATATCTTGAGGTCTGAGCCCGCTACAACCTAAAAATCACAAGCTGCGTTAATGCGTTAAAGAAATTAGTGGCGTTAAAATGGAATTTCATTAACGCGTTGTTATCGTGTTATCACATTAGGGTGTGTGTCTGCATGTACAGTACATGTGTTGGCAAATGGCGGGACAGTAATGGACAGAAGGGGCTTCCAATTTCTTTATCCAATCCATCTCTAATACTCTTTCAAGCTTTTGCCTTTGTTGCTTCGTTTTTGTAACCACTTCATAATTATTTGTTGCCCTAACAGAGGTCCTATACCGCAAAGTCTCATTGTTTCCTATTTTTTCCAACACAGGTGGATACATCAGTCCCGAAAAATTACAACTGAGTTGAACTTTCAGTCTGTCAAAAGAGATGAAAATCAGACTTCAGCCCCGTCTAGCAAACAAACATCATTTAAAATGACCTGAAATGAACCTTCACAGACAACAGATCAATACAGCTGTGTTCAGAAAATCCATTAGTTGCATGATTCATTTTTTATTTTAATCAGGTAGCACGTATCCTATCTGTATAATTGCTACACATCGCTGGTGAAGAACACCTCAATTAGGGCCAGAGAGTGTTGGCTAGAAGCAGGAGGCAATTCAATGGAGTATTCTGATTATATGAGGCTCTATATTGATAAAAGTAGATTAGGAAGCAGCATAGTGCAGATGTAAACAGTGTATCGTGAAGAAGCAAATATAAGCCAATGTCAATATCTTCCTCAGTTTGGGATTAATTAACGTGCTTATTAATATTAACCCAAGGTCAGAAGTTAAGCACAATTATTTTATTTCTTCATAATTGGATTTGGCCTGGTTAATTGAGGGCTGGTCTACGATAAGGTTAGGTAGATTGCCTAACATAATTATTTCTCCTTTCTTTAAGAATTTATAATTACAATACTTGTCATGAACAAAAATGCTTTTTTTCTGGAGCCAGTGTGGATTTAATGTGCAAATTGAACATATATTGTAGAGCATAGGGTGTCGAGGTGAAGGATTTTCCCCGGCTCAACAACTCGATATGCGGTATTATTGCAATCTTTTTTTGTTTTGCAAATTACTTCATTTATCCTGATTGTAGTGCTATATAAATAAGCTTTATTGTTAGGCTATTTTTAGTTATATTGTTGCTTTTTAAATGACAAAGATGAGTTTTAAAACTAATTTAAAATACTAGCTTATTGTTCAAATGAAGAACACAGAAGGGCAATGAGGGGCAGCGTTTTTTCCAGCTGAGACACTTTGGTTGCGTCTGGTTGCTATGATACGGAATATCTGTGTATCTGAGTAAAAATGCTGGCACAAGGTAGACTACTTACTTAAAAAACACCAAATACGCAGCGCTTAGTGCAGAATAGATGCTTAGTGCCTCGTCACGCTGCTGTCGTTTGTAGCAAAGTGTAAAAACGCGGCGCTCCCATGGCAAAGAATTTATAAAAATTGCTATTGCCATTCCCTGCGGTTGGCTTGTCAATAGCACGGTATTGCAACATTGCGGTTATTGTGACAGCCCTAGTTGTACACATTTACGACAAAAGCTATGCTGTGTAACACTTGCATTAGCAATCTTGCTAAATAAGTGTTTTTTAGTTTGAGTTTTGCCGGAGAAATTGAACTGAGTTTTCTTCTTGCCGGTCCTTCCTCTTGCCTTGAATTCAACTGTGGCAACATATAAAACTGTATAACACACGTACATTATGTGATTTATGTATTGTTGTACCTTAACAAACTTGCCTCAGACTGAATTAAGCCAATGTCTTAAAGAAATACATATATCACTGTATAACATTTGGAGTTTATTGAGAAGCTGTGGTTAGCTGGGCAAAGAGCCATTTCTATTTGCTGTTTTTAGCCTCAGCAGCAACAGTCCAACAGTCTGTCGCCGTCCGCTGTTCCAGCATTTGTATGTTTATTTATCCATCAGTATACGTGTATGTTTGTTTGCTTGTAAGGCCGGGCCGGGCAGAACTGTGGCATTTTGTTTACCCTGGCTCATCTCCTCGTTCTCTTATTGACCCATCACTGAGTCCATGCAGACCGGCCCATCACTCCCTGACACTACACTGATAATGGCTCCTCTGGAAACTCAGAGCATTATGCATCTCTACTGAGCTGTAATTATATCACTAATGTGCCAATTTCCAACACATTCCTCTAAGGTATTCATTTTACTGTTTAAGCTGAATTGTGTTATGACCAGAAAAGAAAGGTTATTGAGAAAATACAGCTTTTTGTTGAGGTTTTTTCCATTTATTCCCCGTGTAATTTTACCACTGATGAAAAAGGAACAGAAAGATGAAAACGTCACATCAGAGTGTCTTTTGTTCAAAACCAGTCACATGGCTTTTCTTTGTAACCATGGAGACGGAATTTTAAAACACCTTGGAGGTCCTTGCCGCTGATATTTTTAATTTTCCAAGATTTAATGATATTCCCTGTGTGGCTGCATATTCATCATTACTCTCTGAGAGTGGCTCAAGTGATGCAATGTTTCTATGACTTTGATCCGCCTTTGAAGGAAAATGTTCTTGCGGCTGTTTGACACAGGTAATAACAATTGTTACACCTACTGTCTTTTACCATTTTTCAAAAACTTTATTTGTTACTTCAACCGAACAAGCCCATAATGACATGCAAAACGCCTCTCTGAATGCCTAATTATTGCTTGCACACACTGTGATTTCGGATGGCATCAATTTAGATTCCATTACGTTCTCCAGCTTGCCAGTCCCAGTGGTGGCGCTAATGCAGTCCTCCCAACCTGCACCAGTTGTAAATGAGGAAGGAGCATTATGATGAATGGCCCATTTGTTAGCGACTGCATTAAACCAACATTAGCCAACACTGTCCGCACCCCCAACCTAAACACACACGCACCAACAACCGCTTTAATTGATCACTTATTCATGGCAACATTTATAGTTAGCATTTTTACTTTTTCATTATTAATCAAATGGGTGGGATTGTCCCCTCTAGCTCTGGGGTTGTTTTCTTTCATCTATTATTTTTCCACCTATCCCCAGAGATGCCTTAACATTACTTGAGGCCGATGGAGGCCCTTCCCTCCCTTCACGATATGCCACGGCAGCTTAAATTCAGAACCCCCAGTCAGTGGACAGCGACAAATATTAAATGGAGCGCCCTCCTCATCAGTAAAGAGAATATGAAACAACAACGTCAGCATCAAGTCAAGACTAGGGATGTCACGATACCAGACATCTAGTAGTCGATACCAATACCAGTGAATTTCCACGATTCTCGATACCGAATTTGATACCACGGTAAAAAAACAACAACAATAAATCCAATGTAATGTGTACATGTGTCTATATATATCCTCAGATTGCAAGCAGTAGTTTAAATTCACAGGGTAGAGGCTACTAGAGGTGGGACCAAGTCATTGTTTTGCAAGTCACAAGTTAAGTCCCAACTCAGGTCTCGAGTCCTAAACAAGCCATATGCACTCTTCATCAAATGTAACGTCATTTTAACAGCAGAGTAACTGGATCCAGCTGGTTTTCTCCTGAAACTTGATTGGAGGCTGTTGGATTGGTTCAAACAAAGTGGATCTGGGGAGTTAAGTGTAAGATAATCAAATGCAAGTCCCAATAATATTCATCCGAACAGAAGAGTCCAGGGTTCAATAAAAAAAAACACACACCACTTTTCGGAGATTTAGCAATAAACAAAAGATAGAAATTTAGTTTGTTCAGTTCAGTTTTTTCCCCCACGAGTGAATCCTCTTCTCGAACAGATCAATAACGGATCTCTGCATCTCTGGATCTCGCTGCTGCATGGTGCTGTTGTGTGTGTGTGTGTGTGTGTGTGTGTGTGTGTGTGTGTGTGTGTGTGTGTGTGTGTGTGTGTGTGTGTGTGTGTGTGTGTCAAACTCCGACACAAAGAGCAGCCGCATTTGGCGCTTGGCGGGTGTTAATTTCGGACTCTGCAGGCATCGTACGGTACCTTCCGTACTGTAGAAAACGAGCACCGTCACGTTTTTAGAATTTTGGCATCGACTTGGTACCGAAGTATCGGTTCTCGTGACATCCCTAATCAAGACAAAGCTCGGTTATTGAGCCAAGTAGTCCTGCGTGCACAGCGGCAACACCACAAGATCAGTCTTTTCAATTAAAAACCCACACCCCTCACAGACAATTTGAATGTTTTTGACCTAAAACTATGCAATTTTACATAATCTTGGACCGTCATTTTTACTATAAATAACGCCCAAAAAGCTTAAAAACAAAAATATCTATAGTTAAATAATCATTTTATTCACACATATCACAGCCTTCGCTTTATCACATTCCACCTCCTTATTTCCCTCTCCTAAAACTTTATTTCCACTCACTCCTCCACTCTTTGTTACCGTCCTCTTCTGCCATTTTAACTTTTATCACCTCCTTTTTCAGGTTTTCCCATCTTTTTCCCTCGCTGAAGGGGAAGAGTGCACTTTAAAGAGTAAACGAGTGCAACTCTATTCCTCGGTGCAGGTTTTCGCAGCGGTTATTACCATATGATTATTAGTGATGGACAATTGGCCTCAAAGATGTTTCATTATGAAAGAGCTCGCTGGGATCTCATTAGCACTCTCAGTATAAGGGCCGCTGCTCAAGCCTACTCCGCTCTGGGGAATTACATTTCGATCACCGGGGCTGGAGTTAACAAGGCAACATTAAAGGAATGTGAAGGTGCAACAGCCAAAAAGAGACAAATTAGTAACCTCCAAGAGTGTCAGAGGTGCTCTATTCATATAAATAAATAATAGGAGCTGTGTTGGATCCAAAGGCTATTACATTAACTTACAGTATAGCCTGCTTTACCTGCACAATCATTGTTTGGCAGGGATTGCAGCCCCCCTGATGCTGTAGGCATTTGTTTTTCTTTCTGTCTGACAGGAGCATCCATCAAAAATGTAATTTCATTTCTTTTCAGCTGTTGATAAAGTTGCTGACTAGTGCCAGTCCTCCCCGTAAGATCAATAGCTGTTTATACAAATAACATTGGAAAGCACAATACGCCCGTCGCGTTGCTGGCTGGAGGTGACTCTCTCCAAGGGCAGCCGCAGCAGTTTACAGAAGCGGCCCTGTGGTGGGCTGTTTTCATTCTGTGGACTGTGGATACGCTTCTATTAACCACGTAACGCTTGAAGAGTTGCACAAGTGTTTGTATGGGCCGACGGCGGAGGTTATTACATACACCGACTCAATAATTGAATGCAGTAATTGTTAACCCTCGTAGAATTACAGGACCTTTAGGTTGCAACCCACGATGCATTATGCTTTTACACAACACGCAGCGCGGCGTGCCCGAGGACATTAGATATGTTAAAGGCTTATTGACTTTAATTCACTTTTTAAAATATACACAGTTCACTGTACTGCGTGTCACGTGTCAGAACCATCGATGGAGGTTAATTACTTCTGCCGTGTCAACATCTTAAGCAGCAACTTCTCAATTACTGTTGGCGCTGCACTAAAGTCATAACAAACATTAGAAACGGTGCATTTTCTCCCAGACATCCTCCACCGGGGGAAAATACAACCCAATTTTAAGACTTTGTCTAATCTTTTGTTCTGAATGAAGTCACCTTAATCCTTGCTCTTTGGAAGGTGCTATAATTACCACCGATACGCTGCATTACCCAAAACAGTTTCAGGAGACAAACAGAACATAAAAGAACAAATGTCTCCAACATGAGGGGGAAACATGAAACAAACCGACTACAGGGAGTGAAGAGACAGCAGGTAAAACAGTGAGGTGAAAGTGAAGAGATAAAAGACAACATGAGCGAACCAAAGTCACTATAAAGTTACTATATAGCTGCACCATCAAAGCTCCTCTAAAATATAGTAGAAATGGTGCGTCTTTGAACAGAGGTGGAGTTTAACGCACCTGAGAACACGTCACGAGTGACAAGGAACCGGTGAAGTGAGACCACGGCCTTGTCTGTGTGCAGGATGAAGAGTTTTTACTTTCAAGCTACTGAGAGGTGTATTACTGTACATGACTCGACTATAATGTTTTAACGCTCTTTCTACTGATCTCTTACAATGATCTGTGAATCCCGTTCCATAATACCTATTGAGGATATCACAATTTCATGCATTTATTCATCTAGTTCCAGGAGCGTTTCACTGTGAACGATTTCAACGCTCGTAGATAAACTCAGCAGTTACGTGTCTTAAAGACAGCCAGCTCTCGGCCTCATTTAAGGCTTCCTCATATTCCTATAAGCTGTCGAGTTTGTGTAAAATCATATGTGATAAGCCTGCTGTAATAGATATTTTCGGCTACTTGGGGACTTGTTGTGAACACAACATTGTTGATATGAGGAGCAGTTGCTTATTTACACGTCCAACAGTTACAGAGCAACTTGAGTATTCATTTGGATGTGTTTTTCTGGTAACCTGGTGAATATTTCTCTCTCTTTTAGCTCCGTTTTTGGTCTCCACCAACTCCTGAGGGAAATATCTGTCTCTTTAGCTTCTAAAATCTGCACTACATTCACCAGCTAGTCGCTAATTATGCCCGTCTGCTGTTTGGTGCTGAGCAGGTGGTGTACAGTGAGTTTTTACAGCTTTTTTTTCAGTGAATACAGTTGCCTGCTGAATACATTGTTATGAAAATATTGATTGTAGACGATGCTGTTTATTAGTATTGTCACAATACCAAAATTATAACTTTGATACCTGCCTAAATATCTTGATACCGATACTGAAACAATACGACAGCAAAAACCTAAATCATCAGGAGAAGTAATGGAATAATAGATGACTGGACACGCAACTTAAAAGTCTTTCTTCACCAGGACTGGAGAAACTCTTAATTGAGCTCATCTATTTACACGTTAAATACTACTAATAAGTACTGTAAGTTATTTTGTTGAGTTGGTTCTCATTAGCGAAATGCTCTGAGTGAATTTAAATTCCCTCTGGTAAGCAGTGATGCAGTGTACAGTATATGTTTAGGGCTTTTATTGTGAAAGGTAAGAACGTACAGAGTGAAGCTGTAATGCGGCGCCGCTGCCGTTGACAAGGTGAGAAACATAACGAGTTTGCCGTCTTGGTTCAGACCAAAGAGCCTCCGTGTTATTATTTTATTACCTTCATAAGTATAGCTCTCTTTATACATACAGGGGCGCAACTCATCATAACTCTCCATATTTTGCCTTGTGTGTCTGCTTTGTTGACAAGCCATCAACGACGACAAGAACACCTGTATTTGCAGCATGCATATGATAGAAAAAAAATGGTTGGCACGCCCACTATGCCTGCAAGGAGTGCATGCAGAGCACTGCACGACCACTGTCGGACATCAATGCAACTCATAAATACGGCTCTTATTAAAACACGGTCTTCCTCAAAGTACCGGTACTAATTAAATGGGGTATAGGTCCGTTGTTAACAGCAGGGTATTGCAAAACCTTTCTATTTCGGTTGTGTAACACTGCAATCTAATATTAATGTTGAAAATAATGCATTCTGATGTTTGTGGAAAATGAAAATGTTATTTAACAAGCAGTATATGGTCACTTAGCCACTGAGCGTAAGAGGGAGAAATCAAACTAAGCCATGGACTGCATATCATAATCATATCATCGGACTTGGAACATATTTTTTAATAAATTATAGATTTTAAATAATATTTTAAGTCAGAAATTCCTTTATATCAGTTTTGGACCGTTAATGAGACAAAACAAGCAATTTGAAGACCTCACTTTTTCACTATTTTATATTTCTTTACTGAATAATTGGATGATCAGAGTCGCTCGTTGCAGCCCCGGTGATGTATACTGTCCTGTATGTTCACTTTGCTCATACGGATTGTAATAAAACAACAGAGTGCTTTTAGTGCTGCATTTTGAAGCTTTACTATTCAGCACAGTGGTTTGGCATTCTTCTACTAAACCTCCCACACGTTTTCTCTGAAATGTTTTCCAGTTCAGCAGATAGAAAACAATTCCACCTGCATGAGAACTCTATGCCCCCGCTCCCACCTTTACCACAACACCACCTCCTCTTCCTCCTTTCTCCTTTTCACAGTTCAAGCACATCCGCAGGCTGCGGAGACACAACCCTGGGGTTTGCGGCTCTCCACTCAATATTTCCTGATCAGAAAGAAGTGGCAGACCAACAGGAGTGAGGGGAGAGAGCAACGAGAGGCTGGCGGACATTAATGACTGGCTGGTTGATGTGCTATACGGTAGGCCACAGCTCCACCTCTGAGCCTAAGACCTCAGTTACACAGCAGTTCACATAAACACTTAAACCTGCAGTAGGCAGAATATTTTTGGCATCATTGGGCAAAAATTCCATAATAACCTTTCAGCATATTGTAATTCAAGCGTTCTGAGAGAGACCTCTGCACCTCCTCATGGCTCTGTTTTCAGGCTTTAAAAAATCTAGCCCGTGACGAGAGACTTAGACTCAGACTCAGAGAGAGAGAGAGAGCGTTCCTATTGGCTGTTCATTCAACGGCGGCAGCTGTCAATCACTCGCAAACTCCGACCGGTCAAACCAGGCAGCGCTGATCAAATATGAATCAATATTCTGTTACTGTAATGCCTATTTCTCGTCTCAAATGTTTTCAGAATCGTCTTGTAGTGTACTGTTTAGCTGTAAAATGAGAAAGTTTGTGACCCGGCAGCCATGTTGAGATCAGTTGAGGAAATACCAAGCACCGCCCACCAGCCGGAGCAAACGTTCTCATTTTACAGCTAAAAAGTACACTACAGGATGATTCTGAAAACATTTTAGGTGAGAAATAGGCATTATAGTAACAGAATATTGATTCATATTTGTTCCGCGCTGCCTAGTTTGACTGTTTGATCGGCGTTCGCGAGTGATTGACAGCTGCTTAGAGACGGCAGGCTCCAGCTCGGCTCCGATTGGTTGTTTTCCTCCGGTCTGTGAAATCTTGCAGATGCCGTTAGGAGGAGCACCGGACGGACACCAGAGTACACAGAGGCACATGATTTTTTTTTCAGATTACCCGTCTAATGCACTACTGTCAAGATATAGTAACCGTTTTATAAAGATAACTTTCTTTAATCATATTTGCTCCATTTCTACGCACTGCAGCTTTAAGTGTGTTTGCCCACAACCTAACTCCTGCACTTCTGTAGTACTCTACAGAAGTAGGAAATGTGATTAATTAATAGCATTGATTGAGTAGTGATTCTTTGCACCTTCCCAAGGTTACAATCCACACTTGATATAAAGGAATTGGCGTACAATGCACCTCTGAAATACTGGAGATTCTCGGCTGACTCAATAGACTGTAAGGGTGTAGCAGCACGGTGGAAACATGTGAGAGGAGTGGTAGAAATAATATCGCAGGGTAGACGATGCAAAGAAGCATAGAACATTGTCATGATGAGAGAACACAGTACAAAGCCTGTTAACACTAAGATTGTACAGAGTAGTTTGAAGCTTCATTCATGACGTTGCTGCGCAGCTTTTATTTGCTGCACAGCTTTTATTTGCATGTCTATTCATTCTGTTTAATGATGGTATTTCTGCACAGTTGCAGATAAAGATCAGGCTACACTAATATTATTAGTATTTTACTATTTGTAGAATTAGATTCCAGTGGTGGCTGAGTAGATGTTGACCCACAACCTGCGGGTCAAGTACCCTTAATAGAAAATATCACAGGTGGACAAGTGACAAAGGAGCGTACTGAGTAAATTATTAATTTATTTTAAGTTTATTGATGTTATAGTCTAGTAGAGCAATAGAACACACATATATTGCAGTGAGCATAATAAGCTCATCCCTTCAGGTCAAAATAAAAAAGAATAAGTAGCTCAGATAAAATGGGGTTTTATTCGGGGGATAACTAGGAAGGCAATGAAAGACCCCTATACATCTTTTTACTGTTTCACTGTGTATCGAATTTTTTCAAGCAATAAATTATTGAAAATGTCTTTCATCCACAGAGTGTGAGATGGCAGCGATGGTGCTTTTCCATCTCATTAGTATTAAACGTCCGAGTAAGTTATTAATAACTTACAGAAACATTGTGCGCAACAGTCCACATTCTCTTCCCCTCTCTCACTCACATGCACACACAGTGCATGTATTTATGTTGACGAAAATGATGAGTTATATTCATTAATGAAAGTTGATTTAATAAAAAAGAGTAACTCATTTAATCTGATGACTCACTCTATTCAAATTTCGATTTTGTTCAAGGATTTTTTTTTTTTTGAAGTCATAAAATATGACGACAGACATCCGAAGCTTCCAAAACCTTAATAGAAGCTTTGAATGTAAAAAAAAAAAATCAGCCCTGGTAAACACAGACTGACACACAAACTGATGAAGAACATGAAGAAGACATCATGTGCTCACAGGAAAAAGTAACGCAGGAACAAACACACGTTAACTGCGTATTAGACGGCTACACTTCATATAGCTGCTATAATTACTACAGTAATCAGTTCACCTGACAAGTAAGCCGGCATCCTCACATTTTAACAAGCGAGAACTCGTATGCAGCCGCCGCTAAGACGAAGCGGGTACACCATTCATAAAACATTAAGGCAGCTTTTATTTATTTAATTATTGAACACGTTCCCTTTCACAAGAAAGGGATATGAGGCCTCGAGGAATGTTGGGAGCAGTTTCCAGCTTTGTTGAGGACTGTAAAAAAGAAAGCAAAAAGAACAGAACAGATGGGAAAGAGAAAGATAGTTAAAACTGGAACGGCGTGTCTGGAGGATTCTTTTCTTCTGCTCCTCTGCTACTGACACAACTTCGTTCTATTGTGCGGCTCTTTTGAGCCTTCTCAATATTCCTCTCCAAAAACCAAAGTACTGTGGTCTGCGGGGTATTGAATATGCAATACTAAATTGGACCTCATTTTAACCCAGATTTGTCGTTTAAATTTTATAACAGCACTAGTCATCTGGTCCAAAAACATTTTCTTGTGCTTTATTTTAATATCAAAGTGTCTAAATTGGGATTTTTATAATTTGCTAAAGTGCTAAAAAAAACAACTATACTATAACAATGATTATTCAAGCGCACTGGCTTTTCTATAATACATACTGCAGTGCAACAATTCATTTTAAGCTCTTTTTGAGTGCCACATTCTTCATGATGACTCTTATATGAGGGATGTCATTAACTTTGCTTTCCATCTCAACTACCACTGATGGCAGAAGTGACCTAATGTAATGCTTATGATAATTGTATAGGCTGCTGTATGTGTGTGTGTGTGTGTGTGTGTGTGTGTGTGTGTGTGTGTGTGCGTGCGAGGTCCAGTCAGGGAGATGGCGGCCCACTTTCAGTAACTGATGAGAGTGGGAAAATAGAACGCTTGATTACCCCTGACACCGCTCCGACGGCGCTCCTGCCAATGAAGGTTATTGGGCCTCCATACACGAGTGGTCAAATATAGAAGGACACAATTATGATCTAGTTTTGAAGTCTTTGTCTTACTCTCTGAAGTGATGAGGCTTTTGATTAATTATATATATATGGTCCGGTGTTTGAATGAGCCCCTGTGACCTCCATCACATCGGTCCCATCAAAACCTACATCATCATTAGCATCAGGGTCGTCAACATCTTCAATCATTACCACCTCTGTCACTCATCAATAATGTCACTTTCATCATCATCATCATCATCATCATCGCGAGCTCTGAATGCCAATTTCCATTCGATATCCTTCACCTTACTTCTCCGAATCGCGCAGAGAGACATAAATCTTGCAGCTACAATCTACTCTCACTGTTTTACTATTCAAACAAGCGTGCCAGACATGCAGCGAAGGCCGTAGCAGCCCTGAACAAAACACTCCCTGGAGGACACAGTACTGATGGTTTTTCTACTGTGTAATGAATAAAAAAAACACAGAGTGCTACAGCTGTCCCCCAGGCCAGTAAAACCCTCCAAGAATCCCTACATGCTCCCTTCCCTCCCCACCGCTGCCATCTACGACTCGGGGAAGAAAAAAACCAAAAAGACGTGGGAGTTAACGCATACATTTTCCAACTAACAACACCTGTCCAAGTCTGCAGCCATTACAATGCATCAACCAAATGAAATCCACGATAATTGGAAACATTGCCTTTGTTCTCTGAAGTGTAAAGGCGCCTGCCAAAGACAAGTCAACAAACAATATGCAAACACAAATATACAGTGCAGCCTCCTGACCCGCGGTAAACACATGAGCACATACTAATACACACACCGCAGATAGACAGACACACAGAAAATGAAAAGGACCCGTCTTCTGAGGTAATGAGGAATAGGTTGGACTGTATTTTTTGGGCCTTAAGCTCCAACTGCCGCCTGCTCTTTGATACCAAAATGTAATTACCTTTTGAAGCTCTGCCTCCTACTTTTTACCCAAGGATGTGAGAGAAACAGACTCAAATGTGTGTTTCATGTGTTTTCTTTCTGTACTGACACTCCAATTACCAAGAAACTTTGTATAAAAACCTCAAACACCTGAGCTCTAATTCCTCTCTTACAGAACCGACTTTCCTTCTCGCTGCTTTCCCTGCGAACACTTTGATATCTAACATCGCTCTTAAACTTAAGATGTGACTCAAACTCCATTAATGTGATAACACTTCGTTCCACTTTAGCTTCAGAAAAGTGCCACAGATTTCCTCTGTGTTTTTTTTCTGTTCAGAGTTTGCAGCACAGCACTGTAGCTACAGAGGTAAAGTCACAAAGAAGTGTTCAACGCATGTGTTGTTTGTTGTCTTTTAACATGCTAATGGCGTTCTTCTGAAAGTTTTGGTGAAAAACAGCTAAATAATAAATTGAATAATGAATAAATTGAACAGGTAACGACCCAGAGTTGCAATTGTCCTGTTGTCTCATCATTCTTCTCTGTTACTTGTGATATTACAAAGATTTTAACTGTAACGGCATGAGCAGTGCATGACGGCTGCCTCACTGAACTGCTGCGTGTCTCACGCGTGTCTCACACGTGTGGCGTCCACACCGGCAGCGTTTCTGCTGCTGAGCTACCAGCCCTTTCTTCCTAAATTGAGTTTGCCTTTCATAATGGCCATTTCATTTCATTATGAATGTAATTTATATTTATTTTAGGAAGAAAAAGGTTCAGAAACGTGTGCTCATTTGTAAACAATAGTACCAATCCACAATTAAAACCCTGTACTTTGTTCATTCATGGAGCTCTGCAAGTCACTGCATTTTCTACAACACTGTCCTGCAAATATTTCAGGATAAAAGCCTCGTGTTGACAAATGAAGGAATTCTGTCCACAGAAAAAACACTTGAGGGCTTTTATTTTGAAACGGAAGCAGCAAGTGTTGATTTGAAAATAAATCTTTACTTTTTTTCATGTCTGTGACATATTCTACAGATATCCAGACATTGAAACTGTAGTAATGTTTCCGCAAATGGTGTTAATATACTGTCAAAAGATCATTTTCACTGTCTGTGATATATAATCTACAGATGTCTAGACATTGAAACTGTAGTAATGTTACTGACATGATTTCAATATACTGTCAAAAGATCATTTTCACTGTCTGCTGTTGCTGTGAACCGTGCGCGGCTCGTGGTAAAAATAGGCGAGTCTTCGAATCTCTAGAGGAAACGCAGCTGACACGCAGCTGAGCCGCGCCACTCACGTGGGCAGTGTGGCTGCTCTAACCTGTTAACATGGGCGCCGAAATAAAAAAACAACAGGTTCCGTAGCCGTCACAGGCTGCTGACGTTTCCAGTGTGTCCCGGCCGTAACCGCTGGTGAGAGTAAGTGTGCGCTGAGCGGTTGTAGGTGTCAAGGAGTGTCTGAATCACTCCTTCATGCACCAGGTAGGATCATCTGCTTGCCGAGGTTGTTACAGTGCGTCTGTGTGAATAATTTATGCACACTGTGTTTTATATCCACTAACAAGACAACCATATTCACATATTTTTACCTCTCTATTAAAAAAAAAAAAAATCTATTCTGCATCAGCTCTGGAGCCTTGCGGCTCCTTGAGGTCTTTCCACTGAATTTAGGCAGAGCTAATATTTTTTCTTCTTTAATTGCACTACTGATTACGCTGCTTTTTGTTTACAGAAGTTAACCAAAGCGATGAATCGTTTATCCTGATGGAAAGCAGAGGCAGTGAAGCAAATCCTGCCAAGACTATGGTGCAATTCTGTGCTTTTTGTAAATCATTTTTTGTATAGACATACATTAACAAAATAGATGCAGATGTAGTATTATCCTGAGACCACAAAGCCATGCAAACCTATGATATATGTCACTTTCTTTTTAGTCATGCTAGTGGCTTGGCTCTATGGATGGCAATGCCGGTCTGTTAGTCGGTCACATAGACTGTATATAGGAATCGAACGTAGTCACCGTGACTTCATCCATTGGTATGGGGACTACGGTTTTGAAACCTCAAGTTCGGCATGTTGGCCGTCGCCATCTTGGTTATTTTCAACCAGAAGTGACACGAGAGGGTGGAGCTAAGTACAACTGAACGCTGAATAAGACATTTCCAGGCGACCAAAATGTTACAATTAACTTCCATGAACTGAAAACACACTGTGAAAGGGTTAAAGTTCTAAGACGAAAACACGGAAAACTCCCACACCGGACAACGCCGTGGTAGCGACCTGTCAATCACAAGGTAGCCACGCCCTAAAGCACCCCCTGCTTTATGGTCTATTTGACTCTAAATGGGACCATAATTTACTAAATGAACATCATGCTGTATTGAAGAAGACTTGAAACTAGCGATTGAGACCATAAACTCATGTTTACAATGTTTACTGAGGTAATAAATCAAGTGAGAAGTAGGCTCATTTTCTCATAGACTTCTA
>CAKAKR010059782.1:2974-40506 GCA_916700685.1 Adelosebastes latens
TCTGAACCAAAATGGTGGACCAGCCGACACAGACACCCCGTGAACCATGGCACTAGCATGGCTAAAAACTGCAATACCATATTCATACAGCCCCAATAAGGATAACACTTTCAGGCTGACTTATTTTAGCTTCTATTGTTAGCAAGAATTGAGATATATTCTTTTACATGCAAACAGACCATCCATTAGGTGAAACTGCTGTTTGGATGTTGATCTGTTTAGTAAGTTTGCATAAAAAAATCTTTCAGGCCATTTTTCAGTCAAATACATCTCCTTATTTATTACATTTTTGAATACAAAGCAGCAACTGCAGGGTGGTCAAAAAGACAGCTACTGAAAGGACTTTTTGAAAAGTTTTTTTCCCCCCAATTAGCTTCAATCTGAATATAAACAAATAAAAAACCCATCCCATCTTGTAACTGTGGTTGTATTGCCCCCCCCACATTCCATCATATTCGCGAGATGATGTAGTGCTTCATTTACAGGAATTGATATGGATGATAACCACAGAGGACAAGATAGAATTACCTGACACGAGGTTTTTATTTCACTATTTATCCTTCAGCAGCCATGTAACGGGGACAAAAGTGGCATCGCCTTTCTTGGTATGCTTGCCATGCACATTTATGGCTCTACAATGCAACGTTACACATGTTTACTGCCCACTGTTTTTCTCCCAAGCAGCACATACAATGAGAATGGAAAAGATTAGTGTGTGGTTACAAATACCAACCAAGAGCTTTGGATTTGAATTACCAGCTTGTATTGAACCAAAGAAGTTGCTTGGAGGAAAACTAGCTGTGGTATGATATGGCCATAATTCGCTTTATGACTGTTATTAAAGTTGGTAGACACCATTTAATGTTTGAGAAAATTCTCAAGGGCATAATGTTCTTATGCAATGTTTTTTTTTTTGTTGATACAATAGCAACCAATTACATTTTTTCACAGGTAGCCAGGCTTTAGGGAATTTCCTGCATAGGAGGACAATTCATCAGTGCATCCTGCTGATGTTGATACTTGCACCATCTAAAGCTGTAAAGTCAAACATGCAAGGTGTTAAGGGAGACTAGCAGATGTCAGGAAGTGTGAGAAGACGTCAACAAAACAAGAACAAAGCCAGAAGAACAGCTTCCTGGATAGTCGATGCTATGATGGATCTAATTAGCAATAGGCAAAGCTGCGGTGCATTCACAGAACCTGTTGTCCTTAACGTCTAAACATCTTGTGACTCAAACCAACGTCAAAATATAGTCGCAAGCGGCAATTCCGGGAATCAAGCCAACACAGACCATTAGAAGTTGAAAGCAGGGGGGGGTCTAGACCTTTGACACTTTCCGACACCTGTATTAAAGATAACCAACAGTTTTTATGGCGATCGTACAAGATCGTTGCATTTGTAGCGCCCACTAGTGATCGATTTGAATGAAACTTTCAGGGTATGTTCCAGGTACTTACGTGGACATATGATTGGCCCAACGGTTGTGGAGTTAGGTATATTGATGTTCATTGGTCAGTACCTTACAAAACACAATGAGATGTCAACAAGCTTTTGATGACTTTTGATAAGCTTGGTCCAATATGATCCACAGAAAATTTGGTACAAAATCGGACCCACGGTTTGGGAGGAGATGTCACAAATATGTTTTTCAAAAAAAATCTAAATGGCGAAAAAATCTAGTCAGGCGGACTTTACTGGTCCGAGAGTTTTTTTTGTAGAGTGAATATAGATGGATGTGTGTAGCAAGTTTAGTGATAGGAGTTATGACTTTTAAAAATTCTAAATGTTGACCTTTAATTATATCGCTCCCATCAGGCCGATTGGGGCCATATTTGTTGAGCAGCATTTGCACACAACTTCCAATCATTGGTGAAAATGTCATATTGTATGTCTACAATGTACCATCTCAGAGGAATTTGACGTCTGAAAAAAAAGGGGGGTGGGGAGGGCGGGGGCTTGAACACTTAATGATGCACAGTTTTTTTAGTCAATAAGTTCAGGTTATTTACGTCGGGTAGATGCCGCAGACCATGTCCTGGGGCAGAAGACCGGAGGCTGCGCGGCTTGGCCCCGCCGCTTTCGACAGCAGCAGTACGATCAGTCCCCTCGTCTGAAGGTGGTTCTTGCTGTCGAAGACGTAGCCCCTGCAAAGAAATACCGTCAGTAGATTAAAATACAAGTAGACAAACATCCAAAACTATGTACTTTAAGTAATAAGGAAACACAGCCCGTTAGCTCTGTAGGAAAACTTTTTCCTCTTAGTCCTAGCCAATAAAAGCAGACACACTATACTGCCAGGCAAACTGAATGCCAAGTTCGTCACAGCGTTTACAAAATGTCACAATACAGTATAAAGTCAAATCTTGCTGAGCAGCAAAGGGTTTTTAAAAAGGAAGCAACATGTAGCATTTATGTTTCTAACATCTTTCCCTACACCCTGCTGCCATCTGTTGTGAAGAGCCTGATTCCAGTTACACCTCTTCCCACTGCTTCACCCCGTTTTAATGAGCAATGTTTAAGAACCAGCAACAGCTTGAAAACATCGAGCATGCATAGCTGAAACTATGTGGTTTAAATAGTGGAAGGGAAATCATGTTAGCTGACATATTACATCCAAAGTTAGGTGCTTTTTTCTGCTTTGTGCTTAAAAGCAGTCCTGCTGGTTTCAAGGCAGGTGCTCAGTGTGAAATGCAATGTAAAGGTTGCTAATCATCATGGTGGTTATAATAGTGTTTGACAAATAATATGCAAATGAATTACTATTCACAGCGGTGAGACTGAAGCGAAACAGTAAAGTTAATGAGCAGTGTGCAACCTCCGGGTCTGAAGAGTGAAGCCAATGCGGAAGTGACTTAAACCGGCATTCTTTCTAATAGCCAGCAGGGGGCGACTCCTCTGGTTGCAGAAAGTCAGATTGTATGTCTGATTGAGCCTACTTCTCACTTGATTTATTACCTCAGTAAACATTGTAAACATGAGTTTATGGCCTCAATCGCTAGTTTCAAGTCTTCTTCAATACAGCATGATGTTCATTTAGTAAATTATGATCCCGTTTAGAGTAAAACAGACCATAAAGCAGGGTATGCTTTAGGGAGTGGCTACCTTGTGATTAACAGGTTGTTACCATGACGTTGTCCGGTCTGGGTGTTGTTCGTGTACTCGTCTTAGAACTCTAATCCTTTCACAGTGTGCTTTCAGGTCATTAAAGTTAATTAAACATATATTATTTGGTTACCTGAAAACGTCTTATTCAGCGTTCAATTGTTCAATTGTACTTACATGTAGCACCATCCTCTCGTGTTATTTACTGTATATATAAAACCAAGATGGCGACGGCTATAAACTGAGACAGCGACGGACAAAAATCAAGACAGCGACGGACAAAAACCAAGATGAGGGGAGCTGCACAGTCGGTGATAATTCTCTGTGGGTTTGTCACTATGAACCATCCTTTTCACATTACAATTAGTCATTTGAGCTATTTGTTAATATAGGAATATTGATTATAGCAGCTTTAAGGGTGTTTGTATTCCTTCCATAATCATGTTTGAAAGGCATATCATAACACAATGAGGAAAAAGGAAAATGCTAAATCACACAGGACAATTTAAAACAAACATGTAATATAATATATATACTATACAGTAGTAGCTTAGTCCTGCACATTAGTTTGGTGCTATTTGATCTTTTCTTAATGGAATTGCAGGTCTTGGCCATTCATTATAGACCATTCTGTTGGACAAAGGATGAAACAAAGCAACAAAACGAAACTTGCATCCTGATGACAACGCAAATTGTACTATAAAATGTTAACAGGATTGTTGAACTGAATTTATCTACATGGTAGAAAACAGTACAGGAATATAATTGATCAGTTTTGCTGTAGGACTGTATTTTTCTTTTGGGTTTGAGGGGGTGGAGGGGAAGGGGAGGGGGGGGACAGAAACACACCCACAAAGACGCACACGGAGCCCAGAGGTAGCTGCTGCCTGCGTGGTGGGCAGATTAAATATCTTTTTACTCTCTCTGGGGAGCGGTTAGACAGAGCACCTCTAATCCTGTCCCTATGGGAGCCCCTTGTGCCATGAATCACGCTCTCGTTAGGGGCTCCGAGGCAGACAAGCGGCCACGCCCCCCCCTCCGCTCGATGCCCAGACAGCGGCCTCACCACCCCGCCGCCTACCCCGAGCCCCCACCCTCTCTGACCCACCCCTGCACCACAGGGGGAGGTGGAGGAACCCGAGACAGAGAGTGGATGTGAGAGATAAAGCATGAAGAGAGGGAGGGGACGGAGAGAGATGGAGGGAATAGAGGCCAGACAGAAATGAGAATGCCAGAAAAAGATGACAGAAGAAATACACTGGTGATTCAGTGTTCTGGTGCTGAAAGGGAAAAAAAAAAAACCTCACGCTGCTTTTCCCCAAAAAAAATTTACGATACAGCTGACATTATGTCGGGCTGTCTTTCATCGCAGCTCATGAGATTTATTTATGGTCACTCTAAATTTCTACTCAATTGGAAAATAGGGACTATAGCCTGGTGCACTGATGAATGCAGAAGCAGAAGAAAATGGCTAGAGAGCAAAAATGATGAAGCTGCTCTCCTTCTTGGGGAGTCCGGTTAAGCCAGTGGCCTGAGGGTGGCAGATGATTAATATTTATGTCACTATCCACACCAGCATACATCAATCAATCACAACCGCCCTCCCGCAAAGGGGTGGGGCGAGTGTGATGTGGAGGACGAGAGATAGTGAGGGCTACAGAGAGGGAGAGAGGGAGCGGAGAGAGAGAGAAATGGGCTGCTGTCTTTTTAAAGGGTTGTGAACAGGTCGCCACGCCTTCTGCTCCGCAACTGCAGCGCAGGAATTCAGTAACTTTAGTCGCCGTTTGCAGAGGGCTGGAATTAATGCATGCAAATTTATGACCTCACATGTGTGGTGGTGTATTGATCCTTTGTCTGCCTTTTTTCCCCAAAGAATGAATGAATGTGCCCAATATGCCAGCACTTTTTCTTAAAGAGGACCTATTCTGCTTTGTGCTGTTTCCCTTTCCTTTAGTGTGTTATATAGTTTTGTTGTGCATGTAAATGGTGTGAGAAGTTACAAAGCCCAAAGTCCACGCCAAAGAGAGTTCCTCTCCCCCACAGAAACACTGCTCCTGAACTGCCTGAAACACCTTGCTCAAAGTCCCGCCTTTTCTTCCGTAACGTGGTGATGTCACCAAGTAACACATATGCATAATGCCTAGCGGCTAGTTTTGGCACACCCTGAAACAAAGCTAGTTAGAGCAAAGCTGGAGCGGTTGGTTCGGCTGACCAATCACAACAGAGTGGGCCAACTGACCAATCAGAGCAGACTGGGCTGAAATCCTCTTTAAGGACAGAATTTATGCAATGCATCAGTCTCTACTGTGCATAGCATATACCTTACTAAATGGTAAATGGACTTGCATTTATATAGCGCCTTTCTAGTCTTCTGACCACTCAAAAGAGCTTTACACTACATTCACCCATTCACGCACACATTCATACACTGATGGCAGAGGCTGCCATGCAATGTGCCAACCTGCTCATCAGGTTCTAATCTAAATGCTCATTCACACACCGACTTCGACATGTGGACCGGAGGAGCCGGGGATCGAACCACCGACCTTCCAATTGGTGGACAACCCGCTCTACCACTGAGCCCTTTATAGATTATGATGATGCTATTTTTGTTTGGAAAATTGCCCAACGGTTTATTCCAATTTCCAGGACTTGATTCTCACAATTCCAAAAAGCCTGGAGAGTACAGCGGGTGGTTCTCTATTGTGTGGGGATGCGCCTCTTGCCAAAACACTTCACAGTTGGTTTTAAAGACTCTGAAAACATATCTTCTTATCAGCTTCTTACTACGAGCGAAAGGATCCAACACATAATTTTCTGCAAAACTGAAAACAAGTTTTGTTATTTCTAGGCCTGTCAAAGTTAACGCGATAATAACGCCTTAACACAATTTTGTTTTAACGCCACTAATTTCTTTAACGCATTAACGCAATTTGCGATTTTTAGGTTGTAGCGGGCTCCGTTTTAAAGCTAGAGTGAAGATACTGGTATCATATGAAACTAAAAAAACATGGAAGGAAAAACATAAGGAATACATTGGTACCAATCATGTTATACTAGCTTGTCAAAAAGGAGGATAATTGACACTATGAAATTACGCAAAATTTTGGCAAAGAAAAACTGGCATGGCCATTTTCAAAGTGGTCCCTTGACCTCTGACCTCAAGATATGTTAATGAAAATGGGTTCTATGGGTACCCAGGGTATGGTAGACATGCCCACTTTATGATAATCACATGCAGTTTGGGGCAAGTCATAGTCAAGTCAGCACACTGACACACTGACAGCTGGTGTTGCCTGTTGGGCTGCAGTTCGATGTGACATGAGACATGTCATGGTTTGAGCATATTTTTTTATGCTAAATGCAGTACCTGTGAGGGTTTCTGGACAATATTTGTCATTGTTTTGTGTTGTTAATTGATGTCCAATAATAAATATATACTTACATTTGCATAAAGCAAGCATATTTGCCCACTGCCATGTTGATAAGAGTATTAAATACTTGAACAGATAAAAAACTGTGTGATTAATTTGCAATTAATTGCGATTAACTATGGACAATCATGCGATTAATCACGATTAAATATTTGAATCAATTGACAGCCCTAATTATTTCCTTTGAGAGATTTCTGTATTTGTGCTTTTCTCCATGTTCTTCTCAGTGGTTTAAACTGGGCGGGGTTCAGTTGGAAAGGAGTGATGTCACTGCCATGCACCAATCAGGACTTGGCAACGTTTCAATCAGAAACTGATGACAGTTGTGGGGGTGTTTGCTTCTGTTGGCAGACTGCTGACAATGAAATCTGATCAAACACCCACAAAGTTCTGATGAAGCAGATTTTTTGAATGGTAAACTCTTCATAAATAATAATTAAAAGGTGCCCTGTGGAGTTTTCTTGTAAACAAATGTTGTTTATAATCAGTATTACTCACTAAAATGCATTGTGTGTATTATATTCTATTACAATGTTTTAAAACCTGCAAGGTTCACATCCATGTTTACTTGCTAGAGGTCTTCCCTGTATTTTGCTGATCCATTGCTGCATTTGTTGGAGCATTACCACCTGTCGATCAGTAAAATAATCCTTCCTTCATGTGCACATTACAAACAAAACAGGGATCCACTTAAAAGAACATCCATCGCTCCATAGTGCAATTAGTGGTCAAGTGTTTTTTCCCCTAAACTTTACATATTCGTGATCCAATGATCAACAATCAAAGTTAATGTTGCAGATTTGAAATCAAGTTTTCAGAGGCTTTGAAGTAGATATATCATGAAAAGTCACTTTTTCAGTGCTCGTGCGCATACATTTGGGTATCTGGAGTTCGTACCAACCCACAAACTGTGAAATAAGACAACCCAGTCAGTTTTTTGTGGGCTGATCAGAAAACATGTGATTCGACAAGCCGTTCAGATTTGGCTCTCCTTCCTATGTCACATGCAGGCTCATTAGAATATACCGACCACTGCTTGAGAACTACATTTACAAAAGGTGCACCATATTTTTCTCGCAAGCCAATCAGAGCAGAGTGGGCTTTTTTGGGAGGGGGGCTTAAAGAGACAGGCGCTAAAACGGAGCGTTTCAGACAGAGGGTAAATACAGGTATTTTCAGACAAACAGTATGAGAAAAATAATGTATGTGTAAACATGTTCTAGTAGAATAAGAAAGTAGAAATGTGAACATAATAGGTCCCCTTTAAATCAAAAAGTTGATGGCGATGCAAGAAGACACATTGTTTTTGTAAAGATATATCAAGGCTGCCCATTGGCAACATATTTTCAATAGGACGCAGCTTAGTGTTGCAAGTGCGTCCGTCTCCTCAGCAAAATATTCCCTGACTTGGTCTGGCATCAATCAAAAAAGCATATAAGACACAAATTATAATTCCATACAGAGTATTTTTATACGTTTTAAAACAGACTGGAGAGGATGTTTGATTTCAACATTCATTCATGTCCACAATGTAGCTGAAATATGTGGGTTAGTTAGGCACCATTTAAAGGAACAGCGTGTAGGATCTGGTGGTATCTAGCGTTGAGGTTGAAGATTACAACTTCTCCCGTGTGCCAAGCGTGTAGGATTGCTACGGTGGCTTATGCGAAAACGCGAATGACCCTCGCTAGAGCCGGTTGTTGTAAGAGTAGAGTGCTTAGAGTGTGTGTGTACGTGGGAAGTGAGTGGTGAAGCAAAAGAGAGAGAGAGAGAGGCAGCGACGGCAGCGAGTAACGTTATCGACTCCGGCTCAAGCAGGAAAAGTTAGCATTGTTTGGTTTGTCCGTTCTGGGCTACTGTAGAGACATGGCGGACTCCGTGAAAAAGACCCGCTCCCTATGTAGATATAAACGGCTCATTGTAAGCTAATGAAAACACAACGATTCTTATTATCAGGTGATTATACCCTAAAGAAAAGATACTTATTAATATTATATTCCACTTCTGCCAATAGATCCTCCTAAATGTCAGACACTGGTCCTTTAAACTAATCTTAATGGTCATTGTATTGATCAAGATATTGAAGATCAAGCTTGAGATTGCGAAAGAAAAAGGTGAGAAAACACTGGAAGGAAATACTAGTCGAAGTCAAACTCTCAAGGACTGTCCTTAAAGCAAGTTAAGTTTCTTCTCCTGGGCCGCAGTCCCCTCGCTGTAACTCCAGACTTTGGGGCAAAGTTAGCTGAGCTGCAGTTTTTGAGAATGAAAGGAAAGGGAAAACCGAAACCCAACTCCACGAGGGTCTGCCTGTCTGCTATTGTGGATATTTTTATCTGCCGCGCGTCTAAGGCCGAGACACAGTGGGAAATACGAACCAGCCAACCCAAGCTGACAGTGAGGAGTCAGACTGTCAAGAGGTCTGCTTCCCCCGCCCCCCCCTGCTACAACACCCAAATGGATTGTCATATCAGATTTAGGTGTATAGGTTATTACACCCTTGGGCTCCTGTTTCCAACACACCCGTCTGCATGGCGGGATTGAGTTTGAGGACTCTCTCTTCTCGTTCTCTTCCCTTGGTTCTCCAAGTTCCTGATTTCTTTGATAAAACACAAGAAAGCTCAGGCAACTCCTGTCATAAAGTGTTTGGATAATATTTGACCTATTACAGCTCCTCCTTCATCAATACACAATTGTGGCTTTGCAGTTCACAAATCAGCTCTATTGGCTTTGTTCAAATATAGCTAAACACTGGATATGAAAAACCACATGCCCGGTATGGCCAAAGGTCTGTTTAAGAACATCTAATCAAGTTGATTTATACCCAAAAGAGGGACAGTGTTGCCGTCATCTGCAGGGGAAAACAATGTACAATATTTCCCTTAATACCAATATTTACAAAAAAGAAAATAGGATTTATCGAACAAACTGGGAATGGTGGTACAAGTATTAAAAGTTGCACTTGCACGCCAAGTTCACACTACACCACTTTCAAAGATCGCTGTACAGTTCACACTACGCAACTTGCTGTATTGTAATAAGTCTTGAAGCTGCTGTGGTTTTCACACTACCCCAATGAAGGGAGTGTCGGCAGCGGGAATCGGGCCAGTATAGAGGGCCAGATTCATCCTGCGTTTCAGCCGAGTCGCAAACCGAATGCGGCCCAACTTATTTCTTCTGGCATGCCAAGTTTGAGCCGAAGCTGGGCCAGGTCATTTTGGCTACCTGGGACATGACTGACCGGCGACACTTGGTCACACACTACAAGATCTTTCTTTCCCGATCAGGTCTCCAAATTAAGTTTTGTCACAGAAACACACTTGAGAAGTGACACGGGCATAGTCATGCTTGTTGATGTTGTTGTTTTTGGCACACGTGTTCACATAATAGCCTGTTTCCACACATGTTCATATGTAGATCAGTCACTGTGTTATGTTTATTCATGCAAACATCCAACACCCTAGTAGGTACAACAACAACTTTGGTCCGTGTTGCAAATGAAACACACACAGCAAAGTTATTGTTACAGGCGACCCCCTCCGCCAGGGGCTTGGGGCCTTTCTGTGTGGGTGTACCCCACCTTCGCCTAATGTCAGCTGGGATCGGCTCCAGCCCCCCGCGCGATCCTGGATAGGTTAAGCGGATACAGATAATGGATGGCTGGATGCCAGGTTTCCCCTAAACCCGTGACCGACTCCCCGACAGGTCCAGATATTTTTTAACCTGCTAGATATCTGGAATATGTCTGTGATGCACCGGCTTACGTCTTTAAACAGTTCACACATAGCGCTCGAGCGCCGATGTAAGAGTGCCGGATGTGCAAGTGCCTTTTTGCGAGTGCCAATGTGCGAGTGCCGAGCCAACGCGGATTTACTCTGATCTGGGGCTTTTGTCGGGGACCGCCAAAACCTGTCAGCGGGCGGAAAATCATGGCTAAAGTTGTGTAGTGTGAACTAGACATTTGTCATGCCTTTTGGTCAATCTTGAATCTGAAGTATTCATGCAAGAACAAACTAATTCATGACTTTGCTTTTGCTCCCTTTATTCAAAATTTCAATTACATAGACCAACTTCAGTGCAAAACTGCTCTTGAAAGTCCACCAAATTTCTCTTGCAGTTTCAGCACTAGGCTATCGGCCCCACTCTCCTTGTTAGTATGTATCAGTTGAATTGTTATCAGGTTTACTTTGTTTCTGTCTAGAGGGAGTTCATTGGAAATAAAGTACTGTACTTAATTACAAGGACTTTACTTTACTTGAGTGTTTTCTGAATCTTGATACTTCTACTTCACTACGTTTCAGAGGGAAACATTGTACTTTTTACTTCACTTTTGACTTGTTTTTTTAATAAAACAGTGGCTAATCAGTGATTTGAGTGCAATCATCAAATGGTGATTACATGAGAGGCACAAGTTAGAGTGAGCTCTAGTAATAATGGAATACTGCACTCATGAACTTTTTTATCTTTAGTCATATGTGCTGTTTGTTATCCTTATCATGTTCAGTGGCTCTGATTTTATTACTCAATAACTGATCGGAAAGGTAGTAATTTCACTACATTTCAGAGGGAAATAATTGTACTTTTTACTTCATTACCTTTATTCGGCAGCTGTACTTACTAGTTACTTTTCAGATTGAAATTTTACATTAAAAAAAACACATAAATTAAACAAGTTATACAATGTTTTACATAAAAAGCAAATAAGAGAGACGTTTTTTTTTAAAAAAGAATATAAATTTGTGTATCAGAACTTAGTTTTTTCATCTTTCCTCTCCCATCAGTCATCTCATGACGCCTCAGATTTATCTTGTGACCCCTTGGTTCGGAGCCACTGGACTAAAGTAGCTAAATGTGTAAAAAAGAAGTTAAATGAGCGACCTCTCTATCAGCTACAATAGTAACATGGTTCTTACACATTGATGCATCAGTACAACAATCTAATAATGTCATATATAACAATATATCAGTCACAACCACTACTTTTACTTTTGATACTTTGAATACATTATACTTCTAATACTACTGTGCTTAAATAACTGAAGTATTATTTTGAATGCATGCATTTTACTTGTAACAGATGTATTTTTACATTGTTTTATTGGTAATTTTGGTAAAAGATCTGAATACTTCTTCCACATGCACATACACTGTACACACCTGCCAATGGTTCTGCACTATTCTACGGATCAACAGGTGGCCCACCAAGATATGCAGCAATGTGCCAACAAAGATAGGGAAGAAGAAGACTGCACGCTAGCAAACACGGATGTATATCTGGATTTAATTACTTTTAAATAATCGGCTTTGCAAATGTTTTTGGAGGAAAGAAATGCATCTATCAAAATTGAAAAGTTTTTCAAATCAATGAAGTGCTTCACCAGTCTAGTGAGAGTGCACAAGTCAAAGTTCAGGAAACAATAATGTTTAACACTACAAAGATGGATGGTAAGAGGAAAACACACTAAAACCTCAACTTCATTATACTACACATGTTGTCTAAGAGGGCTGTTACTAAATGATGACATTTTTATGATGGGAATTCCCAGGAGCGTGGCTCCAACGTTTTGTTAGACCTATACAACAATAGCAGATTGTGAGTCATATGTGTGGCTGTGGGGAAACAAAAATGTCAGGATGTGATATAAGATAAAAACCATGCATTTTCTGGGTTTCAGTCTGACTTTTCTGCACTCCACCTGGGCAAAACTCCACTCAGCAACATGCTCCTCAGCACATTATACACACACCTAATAAGTAAGACGCACATGGATTCATTTTAGGTGGTTCTCACAAAATAATACACTAAATATAGCATCTGATAGCTATCATAAGAGACACCAGTCACTGACAATGGCTGTTGCTTGACTGAAAAAGGGTATTGATTTATTGATTACAAACAATTGTTGACCCACAATGCCTATGGACTAATGAAAGGGGATACTATGAATGCATCTGCAGGTGGGGTCAAGCATGTTTATGTTTGTGTGTGGGTCATAAATAGTCATAAATATCAACCCACAGTGAGAGGAGTGCTGCCAATGGATACTGGAATGGAATACTGCATTCATGATCTTTCCTCTATAAGTCATATGTGCTGTTTGTTTTTTGTTTTTATCCTTATTTTGTTCAGTGGCACTGGTTTTATTACTCATTAACGACTGGTTGATTATAGTCATACCCAAATAGAGTTATTCAAAGAATAACCTGAGTCCTCTTATAAAAGTTCATTATCTTTTCCAGACTGGGACCTTCTGCAGCGAGGCCTGATATCCAAACTGTACAGTTCAATTCAAGAAATGGTCTCTCCTTCTTTGAATCATCTTAGGGAGCAGTGGGCTAAAAACTTTGGGACTGACATTTCTGATGAAGTATGGCAGTCTGCAGTTTCAGGAACTCATTGGACATCCATAAGCATTAGCCATTAGCCATACATAGACTACAGTACAGAAGCAGACTAGCAAAGATGTTCCCAGGATTAGATAAAACCTGCTCCCGCTGTCATCAGGATGAAGCCACTCTGTACCATATGTTTTGGAGCTTCCCAAATCTTGTACCATTCTTGTGGGCCACCTTTGAAACATTTTCTAATATCTGTAGTAAGGAGATACGACCGGACCCAGGAATTATTTGTAATGGCTCCTGGAGTGTTTGCACTTACAGGTGCACAGTGTTCTGTCATTATTGGCACAACGGTTGGTTTTGATTCACTGGAAATCTGCCAAACCACCATTACATGTAAAATGGGTGGAAAGTGTTATAGCACATCTTAAATAAAAATCTTAAATACTCCTTGAGGGGCTCAGTAAAGACATTTTTTAAAGTCTAGAAGCCTTTCCTTTCCTACTTTGAACAAAAGTTTGCATTAAGTATAGGCTCGCTGAACCTCTATCCCCACCCTCAGAGAGTTAGGCAGTTTTGTTTTTGTGTGTTGTTGCTTTGTTCTTGTATGTATGTCTGTTTGTACATTGGGCTTAGTGTATTTTGTCGAGCTGGGATGTTGATTATTGTGATTTGTGTCTTTTTGTGACAAGTAAATGCATATGTTGGAAAAGTTAAATAAAAAGATTTAAAAATAAAAAAAGTTCATTATCTATCTTTGAAGCTTCACTGACGGACAGACAGACAGACAGTGTCGTGTTATTTTGCCAGCTTTTTGAACATAGTTTGGTTTGGTGTTTCCTCCATGGAGGAGAAAGCCCCAAATCAGAGCTCAGAAGAAACCGGAACTCAATACTCAGAACCTTTACTAGTAATAACACAGTGTAGAAATTACTTTGTTACAAGTTTAAGTCCTGCATTCAAAATCTTACTTAAGTAAAAGTACAAAAGTTTTAGAATCAAAATATACTTAAAGTATCAGTAAAAGTATGTCTTATTATGCAGAATGGCCCATGTCAGAATAATATATGGAAATTATGGAGTAGCTATTCACATCTATCAAAAAACTGTTCATCTGTCAAATGTTTCAAAAGTCGCTTAAAGGGTCATTTAATTGCTGTTTTGTAATTGCTTTTCCCCATGTTGTCCATGTATCTGTTTTATGTTTTTTTTATTTTTTCCCAGTCACAGTGTTGTTTGGTTACGATTGCCCAGAAGTCTTTATAGATATTCAAATCAATATCCTCCTCACAAACACTAACCCTACACTTCCACTCAACACACACACACACTTGTCTTTTTTTTATATATTTACTGTATTGTTATTGTTGTTATTATATATATCTTGTTCTAATTGTTTGTTATCACTATTATGCAGTCATATTATTTCTTTATACTAATCTTGTCTCTAGGTGGAGGCTTCAGATAAGCCCAGTGTTTTTTTTGCCTCTTCCTGCACTGTATATTATTCATTTATTTGAGTTTTAAATTGTGCAAAATAAATAAACAAATAAACAAATATATGTTATATATATTGGATATTAATTATTGATGCATTACTGTATACCTCACATTGATATTGCAGCTGGTTTATGGTGTGGCAAACTTTTAACTGCTGGGCAGCAGCAGCTGTCAGATAAATGTAGTGCAGTAAAAAGTACAATATTTCCCTCTGAGATGTAGTAGAGTAGAAGTATAAAGTAAATACTCAAGTAAAGTACCTCAAACTTGTACTTAAGTACAGTACTTGAGTGAATGTCCATAGTGACATTAACTGTGTGAGTTTTAACAGTGTTACCTGGCCGTGTTGAGTAGAGGGTGTTGCGTCCCGATGAGCTTCTTGACGTGCATAGCAACGTTACTGAACTCATCACTGAGCAGGCAGCGGAGGCTCATGAAGGAGGTCGGATAGCCGACGATCTTTTCCGCGTCCGACACCACTTTACTCCAGTTAGAAGAGCCGGAGTTGGGGAACAGACTCAGCGTCCTCTGTCCTCGGATGGACAGAGCTATGCGGGACAGTCGTGACCATGTAGCCGGAAACATGTTGTCTCTCTCTGACTGATGTTGTTGTAGTTTCAGATAGTTGCATTCAGGTACCTGTTACCATCTTTAAATACTATCAACCTTCGTAACCTAACGTTGCGACATCTTCACAAACAGTTCCGCGGTTGTATTATGTATTAAAACCTATAATAAGCTATCATAAAACATCTAACATGCTGTTTCTGTGGTGATAACGAGCTGTTTCACAACACACGACCTGTCGGGCACTGAGAGCTGACATCTTTAAACGCGTAGTACCTTACGTCACCCGTCAAACGTCATGACGTATGTAGCCAAATTCCGATACGCCCCGTTATATGAGAGGAGAGCCCTTCCGGCTGAACTCCGTTAGAAAATGAGACACTTTTAACTTTGTTTTGTTTTTTGTCAAAGTTCCACTCAGATATAACATAACATGAAGACATTTATGTATTCCTTTGTTTCCAGTGCTTTATTCGGCATGTATAAGATTTACAAACGGTCACTCTATCTTGGTTAAATATAAACTTTTACAGTTAGTTTACACCCGTCCTCCCTGTCCACCAATGGAAATGAATGTGAATGTTGAAATGCAAAGCAAGTCGATTATTATTAAAGGTCCCATATTATAAAAAAAGTGAAATTTTCATGTTTTTTTTTTATTATAAAGCAGGCTTACGTCCTTTATAAATACTCTGAAAGTATCGAAACGCTCAATCCACAGGAAAATACACACAGCCCGTATTCAGAAACTGCATTTGAAACAAGCTGTCAGGATTTCTGTCCATTTGTGATGTCACGAATATACAATATTTAGACCCTTTAAACAGTTTTAAACGTAAACATTCTAAATGTGTCCTAGTTTATTCCTGGTTGCAGTGTATGTGAATGTCATCAGCTGACAGGAAGTACTCAGGGACCCAAGCTGTTGCCTAGCAACGCAATTCTGTGGCAATTTCGTCGCAATTCTGTCGAAATGCGCTAAAACGGAGCGTTTCAGACAGAGGGTAAATACAGGCATATTATGGCCGACAGTATGAGGAAAATAAAGGTTTTTTTGAACATTAGAGCATGTAAACATATTCTTGTAGAAACACAAAATACAAGTATGAACCTGAAAATGAGCATAATATGGGAACTTTAAGTCTCTACGGTTGTGAAGATGTAAAAACATTCACTCACCAACAATAACAACCAGGTGCCAACCACCGGGGCCAGTCCACTACCAGGTAGGCCCACCTGTACAGCTCCCTCAACTTCAGTTAGATGGATATTATGAACATATTTGAAATATTGTCAATGTTTTCTTGGTAAATTACCCAGTATAAACCAGTACACAAGTGTTTCATTTTATGTTTGAATCTGTTTAAAACCATGAAATGTCTTCATTAAAGAAAAAAAAACACTATTCTGTGTGACAGTCAAAATAATGCTTAAAGGCCACATTTAGGTTGCTTTGCTTTTAAAAGCAAAACAAAGTACTACAAACCAATAAACTGATCATATTTTGGGTCTGGCATGACGATTATTACTTGTAATTGTTAGTATACATGAAGAAGTGATTAAAAAATATTATTATATTATTATCAGGAATATATAAATAATATATTTACTCATGTATAAATTCCCATAGTAGGCCTACCAGTGGTCTTACACAGCATCTATGTTATGTAATCTGATGGCCCATCTGCTTTCCATTTGCTGTTATTAGGTTTACGTTTGCAAAGTTGCTGAATGAGGGCAGCACCGATCAGTAATTTGATGCGTTGGTAATGTTTGATCATTAGAGAACATTACTTATTGTAGGAGAGACCCCTTAATGTAACATTAATGTTTTATTCTGTATGGAGCCTGGGAGTGGCCAGAGAGAGAATAAATAAAAATAAATTGAGGCCACGATTTAGTAATTTGTTCACACAAGATGTATTTCGTGGCCAGATAAGTGGAGGCTATAGGGAGCCAGCCTTTCTCCCCGAAGTATGAAGTGCAGTGCACCTGCTTCAAGAACATACATCCACCGGTAACCATGAAGTTTTCCAGGGCCTTCCAATTGGCCAACCATAAAGTCGATAGCATCCTCAAATTCAGCATATTGCAGACGACATAATTCACAAACTCTCAATATCCCCGTTTACTAACAATAATCCCTTGCAAAGCAAGTTGTCAACATGTCTTGATAACTAATCCCCGAGCTAAAGTAAAGCTTAATTAAAGAGTCTATCCATAGCTTTCTACAACCAAGGACAAGGGCCTTGTGCACTGCCAAAATTATTTAATTATTTAATTTGTGCCCACGAATTAATCAAAAAGTGGGAACGACTTAATTAAATGAAGGTAACGAATTATATCTCGTGCGAACAAATTAGTAAAACATGGCCTCGCTATATACAGTATATTTTTCTCTCTATGACTCTGTTTGTTCTTCATTTAATCGACAGTGAACCATCAGTGACATTTTGTGTGCATGTTTCATATTAAGTCAGATTACTGCAAACCAAGAACGTGCTTACTGAGACTTTACACCAATGTGGAAACACTTTTGGATAAAAATCTGTCTTAGTTCTGTCATATCTCGTCATGTGTTTATAGTACGGCCAACGTCATATAACAAACCACAAACTTGTAACTCCAATGCTGAGGTCAAAAATGAACCTATCCATTTAAACCAATGTGTTGAAATTGTGAAAGCCCCCTAATGTTTCTGTCCATGTAATACAACCCTTGTGACAATATGACAGTTCGGCAGTATGATAGGGAAATGCCCCGGCAGCGTTAGGTTTAACAATGCTTTCATTGAATCCTACTCCATCTGTCAAGGACAACTTACATAACATGCTGCAGTCTTCTTTGCTGAATAGACTTAGAAAACAAACACACATACAGATATTCATGCATTACTGTATATGCTACAGAAAAACTGTATTTCAACTTGTTATTGAGCCATCCGTTCTCAGCATTATAAAGTCGCAACTGGGGAAAAAACTAAAGCCACTTTTTGTGTTTTTAGAAATAAATATATGTAAAAAAAATGCACCAAATCCACACATGCTTTGTTGCAATTCCAATCAACACATTTAAAAAAAGTAATTTTCTTCACATATTCTTATTCACACACCTCCACCTGCATTACTGCACAGTGTATCATCAGAAGCATTATTACGCAAAGCCAAACTGCTGTATAGCTGGAGGAACAGGATGAAGAAGGAATCTTGTGATGCAGGTGAGCTGATGGTTTGCAAGCCATGGCAAGAGCAGCACTGTAACACACAAGTCGTCTCACCCTGACCCAGCATCACGGTTCACAGCTCCTGTTTCCGCTGATTTTCCGGCTCAAATGGGTGTCACAATGCCATGAGCAGCATCCCCCCGCCCGGCACTCTGAGTGGCTTTCCACCTGCCAGCTCATTGTAATTCCAGCTAAAGTCGGAGGACACAGCACACAGATGAAACAGGTATGTTCATGCCCAAAGAAAAAAATAATTTAGGGATCTGTATCCGTTCCAAATGCCAGTAATGACCCTATTTTTGCATTAAGAGAGTGGCCCCTAGCTGAGGAAACCCACTGTAAAAACATCATGCTGTGAAACTGTCACAACATTGTCAAAGCATGTCATTTCAACATTATTAATGAGCTGTAAAAAAACATACATCTGAATGCATGTGTATGGAATTACATGTGGACATATGTATATGTGCATATGTGACATTGTGACTTCTCAACAGGAAAAGCACAGGTGAAACAAATTTTGTTCATGATGGCTCAGTTCTATTAAACCTGCAGTAGGCAGAATATGTTTGGCATCATTGGGCAAAAAATCCCTAATAACCTTTCAGGATATTGTAATTCAAGTATTCTGAGAGACTTCTGCACCTCCTCATGGCTCTGTTTTTAGGCTTTAAACAATCTAGCCCGTGACAGGAGACTTTGGCCAATCACAGTTCATTTCACGGAGAGATAGCGTTCCTATTGGCACTGCTTAGTTTGACCGTTTGATCGGAGTTTGCGAGTGATTGACAGCTGCTCAGAGACGGCAAGACTCCGGCTCGGCTCTGATTGGTTGTTTTCCTCCGGTCTGTGAAATCCTGCAGATGCCATTAGGAGCACCGGAGGACACAGAGGCACATGATTTTTTTCAGAATACCTGTCTCATGCACTACTGTCAGGATATAGTGACCGTTTTATAAATATATATTTTTTAAATCATAATTGCTCCAATTCTACCCACTGCTGCTTTAAATGTCCCAGTATGTCGTGACAACCAGCTCACCTAAATGGAATGCAGTCATTTTTAATGTTATCAGTTACACCTGTGCTTTTCTGAAGTGTCTGCTGTGAAAAAAGGTCTGCAGCATGCATCTGTATGTTTTCCATATGACACATATTTGTGGAAACAAATTTCCCTCTGGGACAATAAAGACTATGCCTTTCATTACACTAATTTATGCTTCCTGGCATCCTCTCTCCTCCCATGACCTGGAAATCGCGCACCTCCGCCATCATGAAGGATCTTCCAATCCCTTAAATGCACCTTGAAGAGATGAGAAATGAGAAGCGAGGAGAGAGGAGACTTCTGGAGGAGCTGAGAGCGAGGAAACACCAGTGTATCCTTTGCGGAAGTCTTTTTGGCATCGATTACGTATAAAAGAGACGTGACACACAGCTGGAATAATCTCATATCATCTCAAATCTCCTGCATTTAGCACTATTTTGCTGTATTTCATGTTGTCATATTGGTAGACAGGAGTGTGTTTGTGTGTGTATAATATATATCACTCAATCATATAATATATGTCACTCTTTATTTGTACAGTAGGCCTATAGTACTTTTCATACAAACATTTGTAGTGCTTCACACAATAAGCTATATAAAGGCTGTATGACATTTGTACGTTATTATGCCTCGTTGTGAATGGAATTAAAAGTAAATACTGTATATAAGTTATCATGAACTCTCATCTGACAGAGAGAGATCATAAAATACAGCGGTATAACAAAACAATGGACAGCTGTTGCAGCTGTTCCTGGCGTCACATTTAATGTCTCATTTTGTTTAATGCCCGTTGCCTTGACTCCTCAAAGTAAGGAATCGAGGAAAGGAATGGAGGAGACAGTTTAGCATAATGAAAAGCACCCTATGTACTGTATGTATCTAAATTACCTACATTATTTATTGGAATAAAGGTTGAGAAAAGGACTGACTGTTATGGTGCGACTCCAATTTTTGTCCTTTAACCTTAGACTGATAGTCAAGTCACGTTTATTTATAGAGCACATTTTTAGAAAAAACAAAACAAATGTTGACCAAAATTTTCCAAAATGCAAAGAAATGAAATAAAACACAGGAATGACTGAATAAAAACGTAGACATAAATAAGAGAGAATATAGGTAAATGAATAAAAGCATCGTGATGAATTCATAACAGTTTTGCACAAACAGCAAAATTGGGGACATGTTGAAAGTAACAATTACAAATTACAAAACTGCTTCAAGGCTGTGATGTCTTGGGTTTGAATCTGGCCTATTGTATCTTTGTCCTCAATCTTTCTTGATCTCTTAAAAGAACGATAACTGAGCTATGGGATTCCTGCAAACATGTCTGATTAGGACAAATGTTGAAAACATATGCAAGCACGGTACCAAAATGAAAACCGTCACACTTGTAGGCTTAGTTGCGCCATGCACGTTGTTACCTGAGGGAACAACCTGACGGAGAGGCAACACTGAAGACCAAATGGAAACTTTATTTTAAAGAGGACCTATTATGAGTTTGTGCTTTTTCCCTTTCCTTTAGTGTGATGTAGTTTTTTTTTGTGTATGTAAAAGGTCTGCAAAGTTACAAAGCCCAAAGTCCAGGCCAAAGGGAGTTACTCTCTCCCACAGAAACACTGCTCCTGAACTGCCTGAAAATGCCTTGTTTCAAATCCTGCCTTTTCTTCTGTAACGCAGGTTGTTCTCATACGCCGTTCGTAGCTATGTAACTTCTGTACTTAAGTCAAGGAGGGTGAAAAGAGATGTCACACGTCATCATTGCGTCTTATCATTGCGTCTTATCATTGCGTCTTATCATTGGGGTTCAATACATGCTCATTAATATCTGGTATGCACTCGCCAAAATTTAGTTGAATTGAATAGCAACGCACAACCGCAGCTCCAGTTACACTGCGCATGTGTCATACCCCATAGCTCAAGACCGTATCCCAGCCTCTTTCAATATACCTTGACTTAAGTAACGCCACTTCCAGAGTTATTTTTAACCCAAACCACACATGCGTCACATGTTGCAGGAAATTCATAGGGAAAGGCACAAAAAATGAGGAATAACTTTTCCTAAGATATCATGCAAACCCTTGTATGAGGATACGTTGCGTAAGGTGGTGATGTCACCAAGTAGCACATTTGCATAATACCTGCCAAGCGGCTAGTTTGGCACGCCCTCAAACAGAGCAAGTTATGGTACATGTCCACAGCCTCCGTCCTCGCCACGCTTCCCATTCATTGTCTATGTAAGCAGCCGTGGAATGCATTCTGGCAGCATGGCGGCGCGATTTGAGAGACGCACCGTCACGTCGCCCGCTCCTCATTTGAATAAGTCTAGGCTAATCAGGGGCATCCGGCGCAAATCTCGCCACCTCTGGAAACTCCCTAGAAACATTTAGACTAACCGTTGTCAATCAAAAATAAAGGCAGATTCAGCAACTGCAAGGCTTATTCCTCAAATGTTTTCAGAAACACTATTCTTATAATATAAGAGAAGAAAGTTTCCAAACGGGCCGCCATGTTGGTTCTGGTTTGAAAGCTGGGATCAGCAGCCCACGAGGGAATGCGTTTGTCCAATCAGGTGCCTATGCCTAGTGTCTGATGGCAGCCCATCAAACGTCCAATGCTGGGAAGTGAGGCGATCCCTTGTGATAAAAAAGCGGAGCTGGAGTGGAGTCCAAAGAGTTTGGTTCGGTTGACCAATCACAACAGAGTGGGCCAGCTGACCAACCAGAGCAGACTGGGCTTTTTTTGGGGGGGGTGGGGGGGGGTCGCCAGGAGGTCAAACAGAGCCTTTCAGACAGAGGGTGAAAAGAGGTGCTGCAGCACAGCCAGTATGAGAAGAGTAAGCATGATACTTCAGACATTACAAAATCAACAGATGTAAAAAGTTTCCTTTAGCCTCGAGTGTTGAACCTTTGCTCTCACTATGATGAAATGAAGGCTCTGTTTTAGGCTGCACTCCTATTCTGATTGCACGTACACAATTTCCTTTTTCTCAGCCGAGAAGACTGCCAACATCATGCATGCACCTGCTCCAGATGCTCCTGAACTTTCCACTATAATGTTTCTCGTTTAATCCCTGCAACATCCAACACTGACCTATACTGATGTGTCTTTGAGCATAACACTCCACACCCACTCCACCTGCACAGTTGCTCTGAATGACAGCAGCACTCTTGACTTGAGTTTGTGGTGTTAAAGGGACTGTTTTTAACTTTTTACACGTATAAATCTACCGGGTCGGGATCCCATGCGCGCTCGTGATAGTGATATTGTGGTTTAGCTGACGTGTGTCGCCTCACTGTTTTGAGCGATGCTCATTCATGTCTATGTAGAGCGAGCACAAGCTTGACCCCGACGCTGACTTTCGTTGACTTAACGGCCACAGGTGTCGCTGTTAACAAGCATTTCTGAAAGTTACAAATAGTCCCTTTAAATAACACCTGAAGCAGTGAAGTCTTCAGCTGATAGAAAGACCATGATGACAGCACCAGAGAGAGACTCCCCCTGAAGAACAATGTGGGACTGGCTCTGACTAGTGTGTGTGTGTGGGCACCTGTTTGCTGCTGCTCGCAGACTGTGTCACCATGAAGTGGAGTGGAGCAGCGTTAAGTGGATGTGACTGCTCTGATTGCACTCCACGGGAAGAAATAGCCTACCTCTGATCACCAACGCGTCACATATATATATATATATATAATGTTTCAGCTCACGCCCCTCCCCCTGTCTCGGTTTTTTCTCCCCTCACTCAACCTCTCCTTTGACTCGCAGAGGCGGCTCACCACTGGGCGCACGGACCGTGGAGAGGAGGATAACCGGGCAGAAAGATGGCTGACTTAGCCGGGCGCAGAGAGCCCTCGGCGGCATCACCAGCAGCGTCACACGGGCCGCCGGAGAAAAGCTGCAAGAAGACCCGTCTTACCGTCTGGCGACTGTAAACCTCTCTCTCTCTCTCCTCTCCTCTCTCTCTCTCTCTCTCTCACCCCTCCTCACCGCAAATATTGACAGAAGTATCTCAGAGGAAACATGGCAGAGATGGAAAAAGAGGGCAGACCTCCGGAAAATAAAAGAAGCCGAAAACCAGCTCACCCGGTGAAAAGGGAAATAAATGAAGAGATGAAGGTAATAATAATAATAAAAAAGAAAGGGGGTTGTCTGTTTGTGCGCCTGGTTTGCATGTGATTACGCGTGGAAGTGGTTGTGAGGGTGCATGCATGTCTGTAGAGAAGCAAAATAGACGACACACTTAAGTGCAATGGGCTGCATGATAGGCAAACTTTGATTTAGCATTTATTTTTTTGTACCCAAGTTCTATTGTCATATGCACATGATTGTGCCATCCAGAGCAGAGCACCCTCACAGTGTGTACCGCCTTTGCACAATGGATGCGGCACCCATTCACTGCTATACTGTAGTAAGTTTGGACCCAGTGAGGAATATATGTCACAAATCTCGCCTTTTTTTTTTGTGTTGCCCTGCCTTGCTTTTGCCCAGAGTAATTGGAAAATCCAGTGCGTCAGTGAAGGCGTCAACAGTGTGCCTCTATATACTATTACTATTAATACTGGTTCTCTAACGGAGAGCAGCCAGTGTGCATAATTAGTCCAAATCAATGCTGATGCTTTTTGCGTATTGCCTCTCTCTTGTGTGAGTGTGTGTGTTTGTGTTTGTGTTTATGCCCAGCTGCCCAGAGGCTTGTGATCCAGATGTGTGTGAGCTTTACGCACTCGACAAGAGAGAGCACATTGTCTCTCCTCCTGATGTGCTCGGCCTGCAAGGATATCTATCAAAATATTCACCCACACGTTGTTTGTATTTATTTTTTTCTTCTCTTTATTGCTCGATTTGATATTTGAGCTCTGAGCTGTGCGGGTTCATTGTGGAGAGAGAGAAAGTGTTCCTGACATTTGCATGTGTGTGTGTGTGTGTGAGAGAGAGGCAGGCTGTGTGTGTGTGTGTGTGTGTGTGTGTGTCCGCTTTGTCTCCATCTCTTCATTGTTTGTATACACATTTGGCTGGAGACGCATATGCACTCGGTGCTCTGCTGTGTGTTCTGGGTGGAGGGGATCACATTGGGGATAATTGTGGTAAATGATGATTTTTTTTAGAGGAGAAGCAAAGGGGTAGCATGGCTTTGAGCGAGTCCTGAAACAACCCTGGAATAAATAAGCCTTTTTTTGTATTTAGACCTATCCCCAAAAATACCAGCTGCGTTCATGTGTCACCGCTACTGTACTGTAAAAACAGAAAAAAATAATGACAATCTATAGATGTTGGTGATTATCATAGAGCTATAAGGAGGCTAATATTGCATGATAATGTAGAATATTAAATTTTTTATTTTTTTTTGCAGTGTATTTTAGGTATTTTTCCTTGAGTGTTCCACTTATTTGCAGCTGCATTCAGAGTTGTCCTTGCTTGTCACCTAAAAATGCATCTGAGGGCTAGAGAATTTCTTTCAATGACAGAATAAGAGCTTGTTGAACTGGATTTTTTTTCTTGATAGAATTAAAAAAAAAGAAAAAAAAAGTCATGTCAGTCAGTTTGAGAAGAAATAACCAATCCTCCTTTTCTGGTCCTTGTGACAGAAAGGATGGATGCAGGGTGGAGGTGGTGATGGTGGTGTCAGGCAGGGTCTCTCCATGGAGAAATCTCCTTATTTCTTACCAGGGGAGCACTTGAGGAAGTCTCAGTGGAGCATTTAGAATGGATGAAATCTTTATGAGCATCATTTAGGCACAATAAAGTGCTGTCTGTCTGGGTTTTATCTGGTCATTTGTATCATTACAGCAGAGAGAAAAAATATTACCATAAATCTATTTGAACTGTGTAAAAAAAAAATGAAATGTCTCCTCTTACAATTTATCAGATTGACCAAGTAATTATATGATGCCAGTCACCAATCAGAGATGATGTTTTATTTGCAGGTTTGCTGTTGTTTAGAAGATGATAGATGCTGTGTGTGACACGGGTCATCATTCAGGGTTCAGTGAATTGACACCTCTATGTTTCGCAGAGCAGATGTGTCAGTTAAACATCTCATTTGACGACTTGATTTGGTCATTTGATTTGTACGCACGGCGATCAGTCAAATTGTGAGGTTTGAATACGAAGATGTTTGAGCAAATGAAAAATGTCAGTCGCTTGCGGATTTATAGATATGTCAGTACTATGGGGTGTAAGAAAATATAGAAAATATAGAATATCATGATATTATGTTTCGTGAAAACATAATATTGTGTATCGACATAATATTGTGTATCGATTCTCAAAAACCCTGTATCGATTTTTAATCAGTAGTTTACATGCAAAGATGAACTCAGTCAATACTTTATTTAATTTGCAAAGAGATGCGCCATCATGTGCCCTCTCAAAGTAGTGCTATGATGCTGGATGCTACAGGGACTGTGATAAATGCAGATCCCACTGTTTTGATTGTATTAAAAAAGTAACTTTATTTACTCAGATTTTATGCATATGGGGGTGTGTTCCTTATACGATGACAGTTTTACTAAAATTAAATAAAAAAAGTAGCAATATATCACCTTGCTTACAGAATCCCAATATATCGCAATATATTGAATCGTAACCCCTGCATCATGATACGTATCGTATCGCCGGAATCTTGCCAATACACAACCCCTAGTCAGTACAACATACAGCTGTTGTGTTGTCGGTGCGTATAGGGGAAAAACACCACTCTCCCATGACGACTCCAGTATCTCCGTCAATACCGGGGGAAGCTACTGAACGGCGCAGCAGATGTGGTTAAGGTGTCAAAACACTTTCAAAAGGCTAAACAAGTTCGATTGTAGCTCATTATGCAACCTTGAATTTCATCTCCTATTGCACACACAGACATTCACAGACACCAGCTCCAGATTTAATTTAGGAAAACACTGATCCACAGATAGCAGGGAAATAGCTGCAGCCGCTCTCTTTCAATGTCTTCATTGTTATTGTGACATTACGGGAGATGAATGATGTTAAACAAATATGGATGAATCAGATTATGATGTGAGGTCACTGGTTGGTTAGGAGAGCATTACAACTAGGGTCAGACTGTAAACCTGAACCCAGCATTACGAGCTGCAGCTCATTAACGCTATGCCATGGCTGCACGATAACGAACAGTGAAACCAGTAAGTGAAGTTTAACGTACTGTTTTCCTGTCGAAAAGTCACAGATTCTTCTATAAATGTTCAGAACAAAAGGACCCAGTTTGTTCCCCTCTCTCATCTTCAATATGTCAGACCAAAACACACACACACACACGCACACGCACACACACGCACACACACAGACAGACACACAATGTGCCCTTGTGAGGGATCATACTCTGCAAAACCAAACAGTCTGACAGTGTTTTCCTTCATCTGGCTGCTTAATGTGTGCCACGGTAAAATAAGCCCCGGTGAGTAATCAAGGACAAGGAGGAGTGGGCATGGAGGGGATATGAGAGGCTGGAGAGAGAGAGAGAGTGGGGTAAGAAACAGTGGAGAAAGGAATGTACACAGCTCTGGGCTGGCTAAGCTGTAAAAACTGTAACCTGAGTGTCTCTGCTGGATCCGATATCAAGGAAAGTAGAGGGGAATGAAAGCAGAGGAGAGGGAGAGGCAGAGGAGGAGAGAGGGAGCAGGGGAGTGGAAAAGTGAAGGAGGAGGAGGAGGAGGCAAAGGGAAACTTGGCGTGTGGATTCGGGAATTTTATCACGGTGTACAGTGACCTGCTCTGGTTTCTACCCGCAGGGTATCCAATTCCCGCCATCATCATTACCACAAGCCCTACTGGCCACGACAGGGTCTTACTGGAGGGAAACAAGGGGGAACACTGTGAAGGTTTTATTTTTATCGTTATCCGTGGCTCAATATGTGGTAGACAAGTGCCACATTGTGAATTTGTCGTGAAAGTGTCATGAGTGCATCACTATACCTATCCTGCAAAAGGCTCTGTAAAACCACCATCTTGCCTTTAACTGTGTTTTTCTGGCCGATGGTAACGAGGACAAACCGGGTATTTTTCTGCTGATTGTTTCTTCTTCATGACGGTGTACACAAACACACCAAAATATCATCATCATATCAGAGGTCTAACCCACGGTGCACAACAAATGCATCAGCAGAGGCAGAGCAATTTAAAAGCACAAATAGCCTTAATTGTACACAATAATCATAAAGAGATGCGAGACCAAGATGCCAGTTTATAAGGTGTACCAAGCTAGTGCCATCAAATAATGACATGATGGGGGTGGTTGAAATGTTAGAAAACACCTTTCATCATATTGAGATACAGTTCAACAGCAGCAAGTTGACTCAAAACCTCTGTGACATAGTATCAACTAGAGATGGTGCTGCTTTGAGGGTCTCTGGCTATATATGCCTTCATCCACCAAAAGGATAATTAAGCTTCTATTAGACTAGGTTATTAATTTTCATTTCATTTTCACCACTTGATGATTTATTCGTTTTTTTCCTTTGGGAAATATACAGTATAAGGATAGAGGAAAAGTGTGTAGCATTTTGGGGGATCTATTAGCAGAAATGGAATATTATATAAAAAATTTGTTTTATTATTATTTTTTATTTAAGGTTAAAGGAATACATACACATACTTGTAAAGGGACATACAGACAGCAGCAACAACATACATAAACAAGAAAAGAAACATAAAAAAAAGAAAAGAAAAAAGTACTACCAGTGGTAATAGTGCAGTGTCAAGAGATAAGTTCATATTCATATTCATATTCATATACATACAACCAACCTCATATATAGATATGTATACATACAGTATATACATATGTCTATATCTACACGCGCATTCATATACATATCCACTTCGACACATTCGCTTACACAATTATCTATTCTATTATACAGACAAAAAAAAGGACATATTTACATCCCTTTAGTTGACCTTTATCGACATTATTTATTTATTAATTTTGTTTAACTCCAATCCTCACCCTGACTCTAAGTATCCCGCCCATGCTCAAAAATGATATTCTGTTCTTTATTTCTATTAACATCCTTCTTATATAATATTAATAACTTTGTTTTCATTAGTCAAATAGTGCTTCCCTCCTGTTAAAATGATAGCGCCCCCTCTCCTCTGTGGTTAGGGTTAGGGATAAGGGTAGGTTAAGGCTTAGCTAGGGGGAAACATGTCGACGGGGAAACAGTATTCAACACAACACCGGTACAGACAGCTGCATAGATCAAATGAGAGCGTTTCTACGTGCGAGTGAAAAACGCGTCTGAGACACCTTGCGGTCTAGACGGGGGGGGGTACAATTGAGGTTTGTATGCATCCAATCAAACATTACAGCAGTGGCCGTTGCAGACACACCTGCCAGAGATCTGCACTCCACTGAGTGCACTTTTCTAGTTTATTCAATCAATTTGCTTCCATTGCTACTACTATGTTGACAAATCAAGAATGCATGTGTGAAGCCTGCTACGGCCCCTAAAGGCTGCAATATTCATTACACCCCTACAGTACAGTGGATGAACCAATACAGTGATGATTTTGCTATTCCTGGAGCCTTCTCATCAGTGGGGTTAAAGACCGTTTATAACATTTATTCCACGGTTGATGTGAGAGGAAAGACCACAGTCTCATTGATATTTAAAGGGTATATCCCCTTAGAGAAAAGGATGTGCTCCATACATTTCTTAGATTGATATTTTAGTTTGATGGTGGCACTAGTGGAAAGCTCACAGAGGAGAGTGTCCAAACTGGAAAGGCTTTGTTTTCTTGGCGGCAGGAATGAGCTAAGTAAGCGTTAAGGCAATTTATGTCTCTATTAGATTTGTATATTTATTGGTGGACATATTGATCTGATGATGGTTCCATAGAGAAAAGTTTATATTAAAACATTTAGATTCATATTTATTATCTGGGGACCACATACTGTATACCAACAACAAATCTTATGGAGCTCCTGCCTTTTGGTTTTTGAGATAATCCATGGACCACAATTTTCGTCAAGGGGATATTTTGATTTGATGGTGGCAGTAAACAAAAAGGTCAGGGTTAAAAGGTCAACAACATAATTAGGACAGATGGACGGACCAACTGAAGTCACCATCCCAGGCCCATGCATTTTAGCAAATGTTGCTTTTTGTAACTTTTGTAACTTGAAACATAATAATCTTAATTTGGCAGCTTGAAAATATACTTCCAGTTGACCTCTGTTCTGTTTCGAGGCTCTTAGGAGACTTTGGGACAAAAAAAAGCTGATAAAAAAGGCTATAGATGTAACATATAGACATCTGTGGCTGCCTCTGTGCCTCCGACGCCTCTTCCTCCCCAGCTCACCAGAGCCAAAGTTGGTGCCGCTGCTTTGATGAGCCGCCAACCGGGATTAGATTCCGCTCTTAATATCACTCCCACTTTCTCAAAGTAGTAGGGTGACACAGAGGACAGGATGGTAGGAAGGAACGGGAGACACAGAGAGGTGCTGTGTTTTTGTCTCTCGTGATGTGGTTATTTTACAGCTACATCCGTTTCTCCTCGGGAGTACATTCAGGTTGGGTTATGCTCCGACTCATTTGTTCAAAAGGAGGATTTTCTTCTCAAGGTTTCATCCTTGCAGTTGTGTTAATTGCTGCAGTTGTGCTTGCCAGTGTTTGTACTTTCAGAGTTACTTTTTGGTTAATGTTGAAAATTGATGCTGTCGTCCATCAACGCAATAGTGAGCATATTAGGGAACTAGTAGAGAATTTCTGCTTCTCATTTTAGATATCAGACATTTTCTTTAACTAATTAATTATTTTAAGAATTGTGTGGGACAGGAATGCAATGTGTGTAAGGCTAGAAAACGCCCTAATGCACCTGCACCTGCATCTCTTTCCTAATGTAAGTCTATGGGAAAAAGTATTTTTGGGCCCAATGGCATCACGTGACGGACACGGAAGTTGTGGTACCACCGTTTGGCCACTACGAAAATTGGTATCAACGACCGGTGCTCTTCCCGGGGGCTTGGCTGTGAGCCGCTGGCACAGCAGTCGTTATGTTGAGAGCCGTGTGGAGACAATAGATATGCTCTGAGTATCGTATTGAGCACCTTTAAGGTGGTGCCATGGAAACACCGGGTTGTCTCCATGGGTGAAAACACGACTGTGTATATAGCTGTCAGGACCTAACTTTAGCTCTGCTCAGGACGTGGTACTAAATCTGACTTCCAGCAACCTTCAGGCAGAGTGAGCACTGCTGTCACTCAGCATTGTTCAAGCACAAGCGCTGTTACATGAGCAAACATGAGCTGTCCTCATTAACAGTCTTCACTGCTTTAACCGGCTTTTTTTTTTAAAAACTCGGTGCCAAAAAAAGATGAGATTGCAAGGGTTTTGGATTAGACTTTAATTATTGTAAATAAACGCTGCAAATCCTTTCATTGTTGGATGTTGACGCTGAGACTTCCACATGTTCACACACCCACATGTTTGCGTGCATAGCACTGAAGCGTTCTTGCAGATGGTTGCCCGCATGGTGTTTCTCGTCACACCAACATGGTGCCCCTACTTCACCTGTAATTGACTTGAGCCGTGCCCTGCACCTTAGTGCCACGTCTGCCCATTGACCACCCCACCACAGTGGTATTTCATAACAGGCAGATCAATAACTCCTGTCGTTCTTCATTAACAATCCCTCCCCAGCATTTAGCCCAAGTCTGTATATTAAGTGTGTCACTTCTGCACAGAATTGCAGAAATGATATATGCTCCGTATGAACAAAGCAAAACTGATCCGAGAGAAGCGCTACTACTCCGAGATAAAAATACATCACATCATGAATTTCTCTCTAAAATGCTTAGAAACGGAGTGAATGTGCTGATGAAGCAGGAGGAAATCTGCCTCTGTCACTCCTATACTGTGCCACAGTGTCTCAAATATGCAAAAAGATACTTCTGCCTCAGTCTAAACAAGTGTGTGTGTGTGTGTTGGTGTGTGTGTGTGGGCTCATTCCCACTTGTATCTCCCTTACTATAATACCCCTGTAAGCAATATCCAAACTGGGCTTTGTGTTGGTTCTCTGTTAATTGAATTTGTATCAAGTGATTGAGTCAGTGGACCAACCTGTTGTCTGCAGGCTGTGGACTCAGACAGGCTCCATGCTGCGTGTCCACTAGGCCATGCCAAGACATTTCTTTCTTTTCTTTTTGTTTTTTTAGAGCTGCATAAGGTATTTTATTGTGAAAATACAAGGGATGTCAATCGAGTTAATTGCGATTAATCGCATGATTGTCCATAGATAATCGCAAATCAATCACACTTTTTTATATGTTCAAAATGTACCTTAAAGGGAGATTTGTCAAGTATTTAATGCTCTTATCAACATGGGAGTGGGCAAATATGCTTGCTTTATGCAAATGTATGTATATATTTATTATTGGAAATCAATTCACAAAACAATGACAGACATTGTCCAGAAACCCTCACAGGTACTGCATTTGGCATAAAAAAATATGCTCAAACCATAACATGTCTCATGTCACATCAAACTGCAGCCCAACAGGCAACAACAGCTGTCAGTGTGTCAGTCTGCTGACTTGACTATGACTTGCCACAAAACTGCATGTGATTAGCATAAATCAGGCATGTCTGTAAAGGGGAGACTCATGGGTACCCATAGAACACATTTTCATTTACATATCTTGAGGTCAGAGGTCAAGGGACCCACTGGCCATGCCAGTTTTTCCTCGCCAAAATTTAGCATAAGTTTGGAGCTTTATTTAGCCTCCTTTGTAGTATGACATGGTTTGTGCCAGTGCATTCCTTCTGTTTTATAGTTTCATATAATGCCAGTATCTTCACTCCAGCTTTAAAACTGAGCCCGCTACAACCTAAAAATCGCAAGTTGCATTAATGTGGTAAAGAAATTAGTGGCATTAATACAAATTTACGTTAAAGTTATTATCGCATTAACTTTAACAACCCTATTCAAGACATTTCTGTCTTTTCTCTATTTTTTTTTTCAGAGCTTCAAAAGGTTTTTTATTGTGAAAATACACCACACCCATCTCCACTGAGACCTTGTAGTTTCTCTTTATTTTCCCAAATTAAATTCTGGTTTCAGACACAGGTCACTTTTCCCACCCACAGGAAATCACGAATCAATACTTGCTCAGTCCTGCCTCCAGCAGTGAGTGCACGCTCTCCAGAGAAATCTTTTTTCTCTCTCTCATCCTCTCGGTATAAAACATCGTAGACCGGCTTGGTTGATAGACATGAACTTACTGTGTGCTGAAGTTACTTCATGCCTAGTTTTTACTGCCAACATGCGAAGTTGCCCGGTGCGCCTGTAAAGTTAATATGGAAGTCTATACGTGTTTCATGTCTTCCAACTTCCTTTCTGTCAAATCTGGCATCTTTTATGATTATTTGGGGCATTCCTGCTTTATGACGGATGAACAAGCAACAGTAAAGGCTGATTCAATAACATCTTTGTTTTACAAAGAATCTACAGTGGAGGCAGGATGGAAATAGTTGAGAAAGGAGAGGACTTAGTTAGGGATCCACCGATACCGGATCGGATATCGGGCCGATATCGACTCAAAAAGCTGGATTGGATATCGTTGACAATGGGGCCGATCTATTCAGTTCAGTTCTATGTTACATTATATACTGGAATTTTAATTCCTGTTTGAGTTTTGACCAATTTCTTTTACACTTAAATGGTAATTCCTGTTAATTTTGAAGATTTTTTTGCCGTTGTTGGTGTGCAATTTATTATTTTAACAATAAATAACAATTCAGTAAATTTATATCTATGTATTTATTTGTTACATTTTGTTTTTACAAAGTTAGAAAAGCAAAATATAAGTCAAGCATGATGTTGCCTTACACATAAAATAATGATACCAGTCACTTCCATACTAGGGGTGTAAGAAAATATCGGAAATATCGAATCGCGATATGTGTATATAATGTCTTGTGATACTGTATCAATTCTCAAAAACACTGTAAATTTTTTATTAATAATTTACATGCAAAGATTAACTCAGTCAACACTTTATTTCATTTGCAAAGAGATGCACCCTGTCAGTGTATGTGTCCTCTCAAAGTAGTGCTATGATGGTGGATGTTACAGGGACTGAGATAAATGCAAAAAAGTCAACTTTTTTTTACTCAGATTTTATGCATATGTTGGTGTGTTCTTTATACAGTTTTCCTAAAATTAGATTTAAAAAAATCGCAATATATTGCCTTACTTACAGTATCGCAATAAATTGCAATATATTGAATTGTAACGCCTGTGTCATGATACGTATCGTATCACCAGATTCTTGCCAATTTCCTGAATAGGCGGAAAGAAGAAATGCTTTGTATATATATCAGATAGATAAACTGTATTGCTAAACACAAAGAGAGACAGACAGACAGACAGACAGACAGAGTAGTATTTGGGTGGAATAAACCTTTAAAACTACAAGTCGTTAGACATAAAGTCGTATTTGGGTGGAATAAACCTTTATACTACAGGTCCAGAGAGAGCTCCATCAGGCAGAGACTGATCGAGCTCTAATCAACCAATCAGAAACACCTGTTTGTGTCTGAAAGTGCTAAGTCATGGTTGGGAATGACTGGTGAAAACACAGAGAAGGAACTACCTGAAAAAGACACCCTTGGTTATAAATGGTAAGTTGTATATCTGAAATCTGTTCAGTTTGAGCACCTCAAGACTTTGATGAAGATGTACGTAGACGTGACATTTGTTTGGATAAAGTTAAAAATGAGAACTGGCAGTTTAAAAAGTTTCCACATTTGTGTTTTTGCTGAAGACTTCCAGTGGTGAAGCGGATGAGAGAAAGGAAAGGATCTCTTTTGGTGCTGGTCTGTTTTTTTGCCAGAAAATTTTGAAAAAAGAATAAATGCGGGGAGGGTTAGAGTGCTGAATCAGCATTCCCACAATTAAACACTGATATCGGATTGGTACTCGGTATCGGCCGATACCCAAAGCCCAGGTATGGCTGTTGGTATCGGGATGGAAAAAGTCGGATCGGTGCATCTCTAGACTTAGTTCAGGTTAGGCCGCAATCTGAGTTTGCTTTTTGCACTTTGTCTCTCAGATCGTAGCAATGGTTTGAAGACAACCGACGCAGCTACTCTCTTCTCTTCTGCGGATGTGTGTGTCTATATTTTGCTGTTAAATTTAGATCAGCCAAGAGTCACATGTGCTGGGTGGCTCTGAACCACTCCGACATGATCTCTCCGGCGCTGACATATCGACAGGAGCTGTTTGTAATTGACATTTAACTGCCTGATGTAGTGACTGATGAGTGTCGGCTGCTTGCCATGATGAGATAATGTACAGAGTAAAGTGGGACCGGCTATAAAATAATGAACTGACTCGAGTCTTGTCAATTTGATCTGGAGCGAGCCCACCAATGGCAAGACAAGGCGGGGTCATCTCCGTGGCAACGTACTGTAGACTACGGTACATTGCTGCATGGTGAGTGTTTGCCCTTGCGAGCCTGTAATACGATTCTACAAGCTGTTGTTATGCGCTAATTGACAGGCATGTCCCATACCTACGGCTAATTTAGTCCAAATTTGAGCTGGATGTGTTTATCATTATAAGATACATTTACAGAAATGTATTCAGCAGCAATATGTGGTAAACATTATTTACAGCGCCGAGGATAAACTGATAGTTTAGTGACCTGTGACTAATATTCTGTCACACAGACCAAATAATTACAGCATATTGCTGTAGTTTGTTTTCAGAAAGAACATTTTCATCTATGTTTTAGAGTCAAACGATAGCTGAACCATCTACCAGAGTTTAGGGTTCAGTGAATAAACGCTTCTGGGAATATTCCAGCGGAGAGGTGTAATGGTGATAATGGGCTGTGTGCATTAACAGGGTTATGGTTTTGTTTTGAGTACGGTGTTTATTGACTGTGTTGTGAGCGGCTGTTATGGAGGAAATGCTTTAATGTTTCACCTGCATAGATTAGTTGTATTTATTTTAGCATATACCTGCACTAACTATCTGCATTGCTGTGCTGTTGGTGAAAGTTCAACACAGTCTCACTGCAGTTTGTGAAATAGTCACGAAATGTAATCTATTTGATTCGTGTACATAGACACAAACTTCCATTTTTTTTCGTGACGCTCAGCACGACTTTCAACAACATATTTTTAGTGTGTTTTCCTACGAATGTCCAGCAACACGTGACGCACGTGTCAATTTCCGCTCCAGTCTTTTAAAAATAAAACTACTCAGTTAGGTTTAGGAAAAGATCGACTTGGTTAGGCTTAGCCAACAAACTACTTAGTTAGGTTGAGGAAAAACTTCGCGGATTGGGTTTAAATAACACCGGAAGTGGCATAACTTAAGTATGGAAGTTACTTGACTAAAACTACTTCGTTAGCTTTAGGAAAAGGTTGTGGTGTGCGTTAAATAACTCCGGAAGTGCCGTAACTCTGACTTGTGGTTTCACACGAGACACGAACACCGGCCGCCTGGGCAAAAGTATTGTGTTTTTTGGCCCACCCTTCCACCTAGTCCTCCTCCCTTCACGGCGTTTGCCGCTCTTTATACTTCCCGGTTCACAATTATGTGGATTACATACGAATAAATTTTGTGCTGTCCATCACGAAAAAAATGTGAAATTTGTGTCTATATACACAAATCAATATATAAAATTTTGTGACTATTTCACAAACTGCTGTGCGACTGGGCTGGAATGTTGGGACTTTACTGCCCTGCTCAAAGCAACTTGGATGGCATTTTGTCACAAGGCATGACTGTTTACTGGACTATGATGTCTTCTAACTGTGAAGGGTTATTTACTGCTTACAGCTGTAAATCTATTTGACTCTATATTAGTGTTTTTACTGTTGTGATTCACCGTGATGGATTAGTGTACTGAAAACCACTTACAGGAATAGTTCAACATTTTGAGAAATACAAATTTGCTTTTAGTCCGAGAGTCAGATGAGCACATCTATGCCACTCTCGTGTTTATATGCTAAATATGAAGCTAAAGCCAGCAGGCAATTAAGCTCCAAGGTTAAGCTAAATTTTGGCAAGGAAAAACTGGCATGGCCATTTTCAAAACGGTCCCTTGACCTCTGACCTCAAGATATGTAAATGAAAATGGGTTCTATGGGTACCAACGAGTCTCCCCTTTACAGACATGCCCACTTTATGATAATCACATGCAGTTTGGGGCAAGTCATAGTCAAGTCAGCACACTGACACACTGACAGCTGTTGTTGCCTGTTGGGCTGCAGTTTGCCATGTTATGATTTGAGCATATTTTTTATGCTAAATGCAGTACCTGTGAGGGTTTCTGGACAATATTTGTCATTGTTTTGTGTTGTTAATAAATATATACATACATTTGCATAAAACAAGCATATTTGCCCACTCCCATGTTGAGTATTAAATACTCTTAAATCTCCCTTTAAGGTACATTTTGAATAGATAAAAAGCTATGTGATTAATTTACGATTATATATTTTAATTGATGACAACCCTAAAATAAAAAAAATATCTCTGTTCCCACTAAACAAGAACAACAGCTCTGACAAAACTATAGTCTTTGGCATGTTGTTGTTGGTTTCCTCAGCTTCGGGCCCCATGAATCAGTGGTCCTTCTGGTCCATTTAGACCTTGTGTCATTTTTGGATGCAGAGACAACATTTCCAACCAATCAGATAAGCCGTAAGAGAGAAAAAAAAACCTTATCTCTGCTGTCACTGTGTCTTTACTGTGCTGTGCTTTCTATTTTACTGCACTGTGATAAGTTCTCTGTGCTGGTTAGTGTGCTGTGATAGGGTTATTATCAGACTCTTTATTACACTCTGTTAACATCCTCCTGTTTTATTGTGCCGTGATAGGGGCCATTAGTTCGGCTGTCTGGCATTTGGACAGCGTTAACCCCAATTAGGTTGACCTGTACGTATAAAGACCTGGAAGAAAAACCTACATTGTGGTTTTTCTCGGGGCAAAGCTTTAAATTTTAAGTGGGATCGCATTATCTCTGCCTAATTAGTTGATGAAATGTGGTATTGTGGGCAAATCTAAGGAGCAAGTCTTAAAGTCAAGGTCTCAGGAGGAGCACAGCAAACGCAACAAAGTAGCAGATTGTTGCATTTGCTTTTATAACAAGTGACCTCAAATCTTCCTTTTTTCCCAAATATCAAGATGTTTGCTAAGTGACATTTATATATAGTGATAGTATAAAAAAAAGCAGTTACTCTAAAATATAGGGTTAAATTAAAGGTTAATTACTTTCTATTTATTTAGTAAATCAGCACTGTAGCAGCTTGTATTGCAAGAGTCCCAACTCATGTATGATATAGATCGGAAGAGCAC
>CAKAKR010059783.1:12695-27847 GCA_916700685.1 Adelosebastes latens
TGTGGGTAGCGCCCAAGAAAGATTTGCCAAAATGCTCTGCCAATGGTAAACAGTGTATTCTCCTGTTGGTATTGACTCTTGTTTTGAGTTGTTTGGTGAATTGGATGATTGAACTCTCTATCAGTAACAAGGAACAAACAAGACATATTGGCAGTTTTACACTTTATTCATTTAATACACCGTCTCCTGGTTAAAAGTCCTGTGTTTGTTGGACCCATCCACCTCCCCACCCGCCAGCCATAAGCAGTCTTTCTCTCTTTTTATTCTACGTCGCTAGCTCTGAGCGTAGCATATTTACCCGGCTGCGTTTACATTGCAGTCACTCAGTACAGACTACATGGCGTACAAATGACACGCCAAAAGCAAGAAAGGCATTCTTATTGCTCGCTTGATACACCTTTTTCATACGAACGGGCTGCTCTACATGACAAATAGCTGTTTGGTGCTATTTAATGCTCCGGATATCATATAGGGCACCTTAAACATGTCAAATTGGTGAAGTGCCCCTTTGAGTGGCTGTCATCTGCAAGGTGCCCAGGTTGCTCAGACATCTACAATCACATACTACTCTCTACAGACACCATTATAGCCAAGGTGCATTGTTTCGGTAGAAATAGAACTGTTAAAACATCTTTGGATTAATTTAACAAGACCACGAAGCAGGACGGTCAGGAGTCTAGAGAGCAGAAGACCAACTGACACAGAAGCAGATTTCTAAGCTGTCTGTGCCTCTATTTACTGATGATTCCTCGGACTAATCCCTGATCTATCTAATCTAATCAAATCTATCTAAACCGACAGCTCCACACTTTGTCTACAGTATGACATTAGCAGCTCAAGAAACGTTGTCACAGAATGTTAATTTAATGCCACTGAATGGGGAAAAGTACGGTCTCCCTTGGCATTAAACGCCTGTTGGGCCAGTGAGGAGAAGTTGGTCGCAGTTCAACTTTTGACAGAATGACTTGCCAGCAGCTGATCCTGTGCCAGTAAAGAGTGGGTGGCGTGTTTTGAAGCTGTCTTCATACAGCGTCCATACACTCTCAATCACAAATATCATTGCTCTGAGAAGAGTTTTTAGACAAGTGTGGATATTGAGTTTGACATGAAAGATTTAAAAAGCATACTTGTGGTTTTGCAGTTTTCCATTATTTTGGATTTGCTCAAAAAGGAGTTAGGAGTGAAGCAGGGCACAGTTGTGTGTGTGTGTGTGTGTGCTGTAAGCATTTGCAACTGCCCGTAATTTTTGTGAATGCCTTGTGTGTGTGAGTGTGTGAATAGCAGCTCCCGCCCTGATGAGCACTTTCTCAATCCTTTGTCGGTCTGCTGTGCTGTGTGTAATCTAGGATTACCCGTCCATTTGATGTTATGTCATCACCAGGGAGCTCAAGCATGTTGCATGTTGCAGGAGGGAGGACGGGTTAATGTTAACACTGTCTGCGAGAGCACAAGTGTGTATGTGCTCTTCATGGATTGTTAATGCGTAGACAATTGTACTGTATATGCCCGTGCCTTTGTGACGGCGTAGTGGACATTTGTGCCTGGTAACCTAACCTGGTAAGGCACGGGGGTGGAATTGATTCAACGGTGATTCAAATCAATTCACGGATCGGTTGTTGGCAATTCAATTTGAGCGTGATCATTTTATTTTTAAATTCACTTTGTAAAGTGTGCTTTAATCAGTGGGCAATCTCTGATTCTGAAACGTGAAGCCAATGCTGAAGTGCCTTAAAATTGCATTCTTTCTAATGGCCATGTGCTTGCAAAAAAAAGTCTGATTGTGACCCGCTCTATTAAAATGAAGAGCATCATGGTTTGGCTTAAAATGACTACGCAAGTGAACGTTAAAAGTATCACACAGGACACGAACAGCGGTCTCCTGGGGGAAAGTCCTGTGTTTGTTTGACCCATCCACCACACCTCCCACACTCGCTCGTTTTACCTGTTATTATACCACGTAACTTTCTATAACGTACCATGTAACTTTCAATAACGTACCATGTTACTTTCAATAACGTACTACGTAACTTTCAATAACGTACCACGTAACTTTCAATAACGTACCACGTAACTTTCAATAACGTACCACGTACCTATCAATAACGTGCCGCGTAACTTTCAATAACGTACCAGGTAACTTTCAATAACGTACCACGTAACTTTCAATAACCTACCAGGTAACTTTCAACTACGTACCATGTAACTTTCAATAACGTACCACGTAACTTTCAATAGCGTTATTATTCCACATAACTTTCATCAAGTGGAATAATCACCTGCTCTGCGCGTCGCTCGTTGTACTACGTCACTTGCTGTGGCCTTCCGCAGACTATTTGTGATACGTCAAAGAGATAAACGTAAACCTCGACAAAATATGTTTCCTTTCAAACATAATTGAGAATGCAGTTTAGTTGTTTGGGAAAGTCATTTTTAGGAGAGGGGGCTGCTGTGAACATAGCAGTGCAGTGTGTTTACACTTTCAAGGCTGTCGGTGAATAGATGTTACAACTCCTCAAGACCCAAGCCAAGTTCCCGTGTCTTGCTCGTCACCTACTGATAAAAGTGAAGGGGGTTAGCCCACAAGTTAGCAGTAAAGTGGGCTGACATTTTAGTGAGTGTAAACTGCTCCTCCAAGGTTGTGTTGGATGGTAAAACAACTCTCAAAAATGTATGCAGACAAAGCCATTTTCAGGCATTGACAAGTCATCAATGAATTTTTTTTAAAGAGGCGCTTGACTCAGACCTCTGAGTGGTAGCCCAGGTAGTGGTTTAACGTACAATGATTTTCTAAGAGCGTCCTCAGTAAAGATGCCTTTCAGAAACAATCATCTTAACCAAGATAAATATCAGACTGCTGTATTGGCTAAGTCAAAGTTATCTGACCAAGTGAGTATTTTAGACCAAGTGACTAAAATACCCATTGCTTTCAGGCGTGTGTAGTGTGATCTCAGCTATGTGTAAGCCAGATGCTGCTCTACTCCATCCAGCAATCACTGGAAGGTATATAGATAGCACCCACTGAGACATGCACGCGTGCACGCACGCACGGCAGCAGCCGTGATATCTCCCAGATGGCAGCTGTAGTAACTGGCCATCCTCCACTCACACCAGAGACTCTGCTGACATACTGCACTGCTGTCTGCTTCTGCCTCTTTCTGTCTGTGTAGCAAATTGAAGTTTTAAGTTTTCAGACCTCTGAAGGCAGAAAAGAAGAAAGATAGAGGCTAACAAAGCTAACCTTTTGAAATTTCATTTTTTTTACAATTGGTAATGCACATTTCTCAATACTGAGTCCACTTTTTCAAAACTGTTCACACAGTCAGCATAACAGAAGTTGCTACTAGGGATACTCATTTTGAAAAATGTTCTTAACCAATAACCGACCCTCGTTAACCGATTATTAACCGTTAACCGACAAGATTTGTGCCTCGTACCAGATATTTGTTGTGGGGAGTTCCCAGTTCACCCGTCCGGGAACGTTAACTTAGCATCTACGATGCTGCGTGTAGTGTCGCGGACATTTCTCAGTAAGGGTGTCCACTGCACATTTAGTTTAGTTTAGCGAGTGGCCAACAAAACAGTGTGTGTATTTGTGCTACGTTAGCAGCTCTAGCATTGCCGGAGGTTTCGTGCTCGCCGCCGCACACGTAGTCTGTGTAACTTTAGCAAGTTTCCAACAGACCGTGTGTGTGTGTTGGCGGTGAGTGTGAGGTTGCTGGTGGCGTTATAGCTGTGAACGTAGGTGTAGCAGTGTGTGTAGAGTTTATTTGTCGGTGAATAAATGCTACGAAACTACAACTTCGCTCCGCTCAAGCGAGCCGGAGACCGGATCCGACTTCCTGTATCCTGCAACTCCGGCTCCGCCTCTTAAGGTGGGCTGTTAAGGTGGACCAGCTTTTATCCTTAAAGTGACGAGCCGCTCCTCTGAGCCGCGTTGATTATTAACATTTCTTTTAACCGTTTTAACCGATAGCGTTAATCGGTTAAAATGCTTAATGTCGGTTAACGGTTAATTATGGACATCCCTAGTTGCTACTGATAACATTGATAACATTCAGCCACTAGATGTCACATTCTCCCTCCTCCATTCCATTGCATTCACTTCACAACAAGTGGTTGCCAGTTAATTGTATAACCTGCATATTTTACGGTTGAGTGGAGAGAGACAGTCAGATAGTCATGTCACAGAGAACCTCAGATAACAACTCAGAGAAAAAAGCAGTGGGACGAGTCCCCTCGATGGATTCGGGTAAGCCAATGGGACTCGAGGTTGGTTACTTTGGCTAGCAGTTTAGCATTGCTTTCCGCTAGCATAGTATAGCATATGTTGCTTCCAGTGCTAATATGCGCTCATCCTGTAAGTTAGCGTTGGATTCGAGCGAGGAAATCTTCTGACCGTGGTTTGACACCGTACCTTGAATATGGTCTAGCTTTGCTTCGAGTGTCGAGATGGATGTTTTAAAGTCGGAAGAGAGGGACTTTACTGTGTTCTTCTAGGAAGCTAGCTATTGTTGCCATGTTGAGTTTGTTGCTAACGTTAGCTTCCCCAGGGGGGTCGGATTTGTTGGTTTGCTCTTTCTTACTTCATAGTCTTGTTGCCATATTTCGGTTGTCAGTCGTTCGGAGTTACTGTATCGTTCGCTTCTCAGGTTTTAAAGAAGTTACGGGGTGTTGAAAAGTTGGGAAAGTAAGGAGTACGGGAGCGAGACATGGTGTGTGTCGACACCATCGTATTTAACCGGAAGTTGAAGATATAGAAATAGTCATGTCAAGTGATGAATCTTTCGTGGTAAAGTATGAAGTCATTTTGCAACATGTAGCTATAGCGGTTAGGCTACTTAGTGCGGTGGTGTTTCAAGATTCATGCAACGTAATCTGTGGACTCTGATAGGGATGCACTGTTACTGCACCGATACTATGTTCATGTACTTGTACTTGTACTTGTACTCGCAAAACGACTCCGATACAACGGTACCGATACCACTTTATGGTGGTGCGCCCGACCCCGCTTTGCCGTAATCCCACCTCAGCCGCGCACCGGCCCTCACTTTCATTGCACCACGGGGTTTTGCTTGCACCCTCTGACTTGCGCGCGTGTTAGACTCCTTGGTCCGTGTTTCAAGACGGGATGGGTGGGTTGCCGACATCGGCGCAGACCCCTGGCACCTTTTACGCTGGCTGAGCCCTGATCTGGCGGCACAACGCGGTTGGGGTGCACTGAGGACAGTCCGCCCCGGTCGACAGTCGCACCGGGAGCAGCTAGCCCTTTGTCCACTGTGCGGCGAGGTCCGGGCGGGGAGCGTGGTAAAGCTGCGGCCGCGAGCCACCTTCGCCCCGAGCCTTTCCAAACCGACCTAGAGCCGGTTGTGGCGAACCGCCTCGTATGCGGGACTCCCCAGCCTGCCGTGTGTCGCTCACACCCTCCAGCTGGCTGTTAACGAGGGTCTTTTGACACAGAGTAGTACTCGTATTGGTACTCGGTATCGGCGAGTACCTAAATGCAAGCACTTGTACTTGTACTCGGTCTGAAAAAAGTGGTATTGGTGTCTAGTCTCTGACAAGCTATCTGACAAGCTAACTTGTCATCTAAGCAGTGGTGTAGTGTAGGGAATACACAGGTAGCCTATACTACAGCGGCGTATAGGCCTACAGTTAGGGAACTGGGGAATACACTTAGGTAAATGGACGCAACCGTCACTAATGCTAACATAGGGAATGAAGCTGTTATTGTACTCATGCTGACAATCTAACCGGAGACAACACATTAGTTAAGGATGTAAAGACTATGGCTGTTGGTAGTTGTTGTTGGTTTTGTTTAAATATGCTGAATTGTCATTTTATGGATTATTGTTGTTTGGACGATTAAGCTAAGATAGCTAATATGTTCTAATGTCAGTAGTCACTAGTTGCCACGGTGAATATTCACGTATTCTGCAGCTTGATGGACAGGCCAGTGTCAGTGCAGGCAGTCATGTCTCACAAGCCTTATTAGAAGTGGGAACCAGACATCAGATATCTTCCACAGAGATAAGCAACTCATATTGGCACCTTTCTGAAAGCTCTGTGGATGTATTATTTTTTGTATTCATCTGCATAAAAATGTTATCAATAAGACCTTTAATGAGGACTAAAAACTGTGGCTCGCTTTTCATTGCTTTGACACAAGATACATTTAATGACCACATGAACTGTTTTCTCGCTCCGCAGTCCAGGTCCGGACCCAAACGCAAGTGCTATCCAGACCCGGACCTGTAACTGATACATTATTGAAGAATTAATCAATTTTGACACAGCGATTCTATTTAAACCGGCGCAGCTTTTCTAGCCTTTACGCACTGGTTTAGCAACCTGAGATACTCACAGACCAATTGCATGTGTTGTAAATCATCTCACTACTCAGTCAATCAAATCTGTGCATTCTGATAAGCATTGCGAGTCATACACACACACACACACACACACACACACACACACACACACACACACACAGGGGAGAGATGAGACGAGAGGAATAAGTGAGTCAGAGAAAAAGGTAATTTCACATGACGTACGCTAAAAAGAGAATTAAGTGGACAGCGAAAATAGAGCTTTTAATCAAGTTCAAAATCAGAATGTCTCATGTTCCGCGGCCACGGCGATTATTAAAAGCAGCGACGTGAAGTCCCGCTATGAGACAAAGCACTAATCTTCTGAGCAAACATAACCACTCAAATATGAACTGTAGGGCACAGAAAATAAACGATCTAAGCTGCTACTTCAATATGTATGGCATTGAATCATATCGCCAGGTCGACATTGTGATGTTCTGGTACCTTGCTTTTCTCTTACTGGACCTCTTTGAATTTTAATTGAATACCCCTGATCTACGCCATTTGGCCTCGCTCCACTTTCTCATAGCTCACCACTCGACTGCCCTCTGTGAAGCTGGTGAGGTTGAGCGCTGCAGTCCTACAGTAGTTATACGGGCCACTTCGGCCCTCTAAACCTACAATATGCATCTTTCCCTCTTTATATTTCAAACTGTCTCATCTTTCATACAAATATTTCTATTTTTCCCTCTGTTCAATTCTCTATGGCTCACTCCTCTTTCATTACTTCCGTTCCTTCCTTCCCCCTGTTATCCACCTCTGTTATCCACCTCTGTTATCCAGGGAATGCTTCTGTCTTCTTCCTCCTTTCTTGATATCTACCCCCCTTTTTCTATCTCTGTCATCTCCTCCCTGGAGTTGCAGTGGTAACAGAGCGTTACATTAAAACAGATGCCTCTTAACATGCACAACTGGAGTGGAACGACATCTTCAGGAAAGAGAGTATAGAGCCCAAGAGTGGTAGCCTTAAGAGGAAGATGGTTCTTTAAAGCATGTTTATATCTGAAGATACTGCACATGTTGAGAATAAAACCCTATAGCTATAAAACATATAACATCATCAGCCCGTTCTCATTCCCGGGGCGTCAAATGCTGAGGCTTTGTTACAACCGTCGGAGTGTGTTATCGCCGCACAAGGCACCCTTAAGTGCCGGCGTTCTATTAACTGTATGTAAACCCATCTGCGGTAACAGTAAACGCACATAGAAAGTGCGCCAGGAGTTTGGTGACGTAGTTTAAAGAGCGAAAAGACACTCACCGGGTGGGCGGAAGTGGATGGGTCCAACAAACACATGTAGGGATGCACCTATACCGATACCAGTATCGGGTCCGATACTCTGCTCATGTACTCGTACTTGTACTCGCAAAACAGCTTCGATACCACTTTACGGCAGCGTGACTTTGCCTTCTCATCACCATCTTCCGGGTCCTATCGCACGCGCTCATGCTCCACCTCCTCGGCGGTGCGGCGAGACAGGCCGGTGGTGCGCCCATCTCAGGCGGCGCGCGCTGGCCCTCACTTTCATTGCGCCGTGGTGTTTTGCATGCACCCTCTGACTCTTGCGTGCGTTAGACTCCTTGGTCCGTGTTTCAAGACGGGTCGGATTGGTTGCTGACATCGCCACAGACCCCTGGCGCCTTTTACGTGGGCCGAGCCCGCCCTGGGGGCATGATGCTGCTGGGGTGCACTGAGGACAGTCCGCCCGGTGACACTTTGGCCACGGCCCCGGGAAGCACCTTCGCCCCGAGCCTTTCCAAGCCGACCTAGAGCCTCGTATGCAGTACTCCCCAGCCTGCCGTGTGTCGCATGCAGAGGGCAAATTCAAAAGTTCTCGCTCACATTTCTTTTGTTCTGTTCCGACCATGTGTGTTTATTTTACTAATATTCATTTTATTGATATTAATAATTATCTTTAATATTTGCAAATAACCAGACCAGCTCCTACTTTGTTTAATTAAGATATATGACTTTGTTTAGTTAAAGACAAATCGGAAAGAGTAATTACACCAAGTGAGACAACACACTGACCTACAGTCAGACCCCCCACCCCCTTTATTCATATTTACTCACGCACTGATGTGTTATGGATAAACAGTAGCACACAGCTGGCTCTACTGTAGTTAATCTGAACAGTGAACTTTGACCCCCATTATCGAAGGCGTAATCTCATACTGCCTCCCCTGATGCAGTGGCCATGGTAACGGTTACCAGGGCTACGGACGGAAACTGGCCAATGGATGTGGAGTCTTCTAGCAGGGTGGGAGGCTCTTATTGGTCATATCATTGTAGCGCTATTGTCTTTGTTGAAGGATGATTCAGTATTAGATATAATAATGTCAATAATACTTAAACATGACAGCATGCACATGTATGAATCTCACTGTGTCTATGGTTGTTACTGGGGGGGGGCATCACACAGTGGGTTCCAGACTATCATCACCTGTAGAGACACAGTAGGTCAATGAAGACTATATAGACACATAGTCTGGAACAATAATTCACCTCCAGACTGATCTGGGGCATCACATGAGCCCTGAAATGTCTTTTTGCCGCATCTGAGTCATATATGATCGGTGGCATTTTGTCCAAATGTGGTTCAATGCGGACGTCTGTGATGTGTAGCCGTCGACCCAGACATCAATTGTGACGCCCCTCCAGAAGCCGATGTTATCTGCTGCGGTTACTAATACTCTGCCTCGCTTCCAGCAGCTGTAAACAGTCAGACAATCAGAACTGCTCAACTGCGTGTTGACACAATCCTTATACAGGCCTACATTATACATATATGTACATTACACTGCGCTTTACTGCTTCTTTTGCACATCTGGTTAGATGCTAAACTGCATTTCCTTGTCTCAGTACTTGTAGTCTGTACAATAACATAGTTGAGTCTAATCTTACCTTCTTCCTTCTCTATCGACACCGGGCTGAAGTCTGGTGGCTCCTGCGTACTGTCTCACAATCTAAATATATCAGAGGATGTATTTATTTACTTTTATACAGCAAGCTTGATCTATTTATACCACAGACTTTCTTAAAACGGAGTAAGTAGCCTACCTTTAAGAAAAAGGTGTAACCTCTGGACCATTGGTCAGTTAAAATCCCCCTACTATCCTGATTTGCATTTCTATAGCTCACAACATTTTCATATTCATGTGACAGCCTCCTCTGGACTCCGGGCTGAGGGGGCCAACTGACAAGATTCCCAGGGTTGTAAAACTGCCAGAAATTGAAACTCATTGTCAGTTCATGGCAGTTCCTGGCAGTTCCTGGGAGTTTTCTGTGCTGCTGTCGTTAACCTGAACTTGCACACCAATTTACAGTTCTGATTACTGATGAAAATCTCACTTTTTTCACGCAGTGCATTATTTTTCTCAAACTGAATTTTGAACTGTGTTGAATTTTAAAAAAGTTTATTTTCGGGATCCTGGAGAAGGTCTCCAGCTCACCTCTGTCCGAGTGACGAGGAAAACTTTCTTGCATAGTAATGCACACGCGGCTTGCCCTCTCTGGGTTGTCATCGGCGACAGCATCCGACAAAAACTGCCCACACTGGCATTCATTACAGCAGAATGATTCTGTTTCTGTTGGCATCGGAAGGCAATTTGGGCAAAGGCTCCATCACTCGGTGTTTGCTCTCGGCAGCTCAGGTTTTGGAGGGTTCCTGCCGGCCATATCCTCCCCGCTGCAGCAGCAGCCTCTGTCCAGTGGAATATGTGAGTCAGCCAAAACACTGTAAAATGTCCAATGTAAAAAAATCCTCGCCCATAACATCCTCTGCACTGCATGGGATGCCATTTTCGTTGATGGAAACGTAACACGAGAGAAGAGAACAAGGACGTTTTTGAGTGGCATTGTGCCCCACAGCTACCAAAGCTGAGCAGCACTCTGTAGTTCTTCCGTATACCGAGTACGTCACTGTCACGTCACTGGTATACGAAAGAACAACAGATTTTGCAGCTGTAGAACTGCAGCTTTCTCGGTCAATATAGCACGCACTGAGGAATTTATTGCTTCAATCGACTTCATTTACCATCAACACTGGTTGGACGTCCACATAAAAAGTGGCAAATTTCTCTTTTAAACCACCATAAGCACACAGTAACAATGTGAGCTGGGCAGGATTCAAATCGAGGTCTCTGACTAGATCGTTAATGCTAACAGCTAGCTCCAATCTCTGAGCCGATGGGGAGGCTTCCTTTTTCAGATATTTACAACATTTTCCAACCAAGACTTCTGCCGTTCGTACAGTTGACGGCAAAAAAAAATACTTCTTACGTGTATCTTCCCATTCCAGGTTTGGAATCAGTCCTCCACATTGCTCTCTTGTTTAGTTACCATTTGTTTGGGGGCTTGGATCCACACCATCAAAGGTTCTTTAGATGTGCTGTGAGCCTCAAACTGTTTCATGTCCTGTTGGTTGGGCAAGTAGGCCTTTTGTCTATCGAGGTGATTGGACATCGGAATTTTCCTGGCTTTCAAGGATCAATATTTAAAGCTGAAGTAGGTGAGATTGGAGCAAATATGACTAAAAAAAGTTATATTTATAAAACGGTCACTATATCCTGCCAGTAAACAGGTTACCTGAAGAAAATCATGTTCCTCTGTGTCCTCCAGTGCTCCTAACGGCATCTGCAAGATTTCACAGACCGGAGGAAAACAAGCAGTAAGAGCTGATCTGAGGTCTGCTGTCCAGCTGCCGTCTATGAGAGCCGGCTGTCAATCACTCGCGGACTCCGACCAAGCGGTCAAACTAGGCAGCGCTGATCAAATATGAATCAATATTATGTTACGTCAATGCCTATTTCTCTCCTCAAATGTTTTCAGAATCATCTTGTAGTGCACCGTTTAGCTGTAAAATGAGAAAGTTTGTGTTGTGGTAGCCATGTTGAAATCTGGTGAAGGAACGCCAAGTTCCGGTCACATGACCGTAGCACAGCCAATAGGAACGCTCTCTCTCTCTGAAATGACCTGTGATTGGTCAAAGTCTCCCGTCACGGGGTAGATGTTCTAAAGCCTGAAAACAGAGCCATGAGGAGGAGCAGAAGTCTAGTTTTCTCTCAGAACACTTGAATTACAATATGCTGAAAGGTTATTATGGGATTTTTGATTTGGGAGAAAGTTGTTCACGTTTACTCAGATTTATTGGACTGCCTTAGACCATAACATTTGTGAAAGGGGCATGGTTCCCATTCAACAGCATTTTAGTACATTTTTGATGATAATATAGCATAGTTTTGTTTTTATTTCAATTATGAACTTGAAGCTTTTTAAGTTTTAGTTGTGTTTTTCATAATCTCCTCCTGTTTCCTACTGTCTCCTTCAGATCAGTAAGCAGCACCTGCAAACAGTCAAAGAGCGTTTCCAGGCGTTCCTCGGCGGGGAAACCCAGATCGTAGCTGATGAGGCCTTCATCAACGCTGTCCAGAGCTACTATGAGGTGAGTCGGTATTATCTGTCACCACTATACACACACACAAAATGGATATTTAATGTAGTCTTTTTTAACCCTGGTATGAATGTATATATTTTCACATGCATTATATACTGCTGTGTTTGGCAAGACATTCACCTGGTCTTTTGTGGCTGCATGTGACCTCTGACCCTGTAGAATCAGTTAAATACTTAATTCTACATCATTATTTAGAAATAGGAAATGCCTGCAACCTTTATGTCATTTCAGATGTCTAAACTACCTTTTGCAAGCTGTTAAGTTCCCCTTGCAAGCCTCTCCTTGTTTCAAAATGAATCCGTCCAAGCAGGGAAACTATAATGGGGGAGAAAAGTATCCAAATCTCAGCGGAGATAACTTGTCTTGGCTCTGATAAATGATGCAGAGCATGCACTGAGCTCCTCAGGGCAGTCTTAATAATATGCTCCCAAACGACCAGGATTCAGTGGGCTGGATCCAAACCAAGAATAGAAGAGGGAAATAAAATGTGATAAAAGAAGAGCCAGCATCTTCTCTCTAGCTCACATGTCTTAACAGTCTTAACAGGATTGCACTGTTCATTTACAACTCCACATTTCACATAGAGTTTCCAGAGTGACTCACGGTGAGTAGCTTAAGCTTCAGTTCTTGGTTTGTTCTCACACCCAACTCGTCACATACGGACGCTTGGTCAGGACCCCTTAGCGTAAGAGTTGTCACAATACTAAAATGATGACTTTGATACAGCACCCTGTAGGGATGTTAATAATTAACCGTTTAACCGTTAACCGACATTAAGTGTTTTAACCGATTAATGCTATCGGTTAAAATGGTTAAAAGAAATATTGATAATTAATTAAAAAGCTTAGCGGCTCAGAGGAGGGGCTCGTCACTTTAAGGAAAAAAGCTGGTCCACCTTAACAGCCCACCTTAAGAGGCGGAGCCGGAGTTGCAGGATACAGGAAGTTGGCTCCGGTGTCCGGCTCGCTTGAGCGGAGGAGTTGTAGTTTCGTAGCATTTATTCACCGACAAATAAACTGTACACACACTGCTACACCTACGTTCACAAGTAGAACACCACCAACAACCTCACACTCACCGCCAACACACACACACACGGTCTGTTGGAAACTCGCTAAAGTTACGCAGACTACGTGTGCGGCGGCTAGCACGAAGCCTCCGGCAATGCTAGAGCTGCTAACGTAGCACAAATACACACACTGTTTGTTGGATGCTCACTAAAGTTCTGCCGGGCAGACAAAGTATTGACACGCCGGGCAGACACACAGCTGACAACCTGCTAAACTAAATTAAATGTGCGGTGGAGACTTTTACTGGGAAAGTGGCTGCATGTCCGCGACACTACACGCAGCATCGTAGCTGCTAAGTTAACGCTCCCGGACGGTGAACTGGGGACTCCTGTCAACGAATATCTGTTGTGCTTATAACCTGCAGCTGGTACACCGCTGCATGCGAGGCACAAATCCCGTCGGTTAACGGGTAATAATGGGTTAACGAGGGTCGGTTATCGGTTAAGAACATTTTTCAAAATTAGCATCCCTAATACCCCGCTTAAATATCTCGATATGGATAAGGAAACGATACCACGGCAAAAACCTAAAGCATCAAAAAAAGTAATGGAATTATAGATGACAGAATTATTACTTTTTTTTCATTAATTAAAAATGTATTAATTAAAAAAATATACATGGTATGCAATAATCTGATGTCCCCTATACTTGAGTTTTTGTGATTCCTTTGATAGTTAATTATATATTTGTGTGCGTTTAATAAGGTTTAAAAATGAAAAAAAGCATTACAGCAAACATTATTGTATAATCACTGCTGTGCATGTGTTTTCTAAAAGCTGATCCAGGAACACACGTTGCAAAGGAGGACATTTAGAGATCTGCGTGTGCAGTTGGGTGCTAGAACAAAACAAGGGAGTGTGTCTGTTGGGTTGGCGGCGCTGTCACATTGACTGGCACTTCCTTATCAGTTAATGGGGCAGCACCAGCAAGCCAAATGAGAAAGGTGTGATATTTAACAGATGAAGCTGGTGGCACATAGGTTATCCAATTCAATTAAAACCCAAAGCTCTCAGCTCGGCTTTAGCTTCAGGGTAAAACTGCTGCAGGTACACAGAGACAGGGGGGACGGGGGACGGACAGAAATAGAAAGATAAAGGAAAACAAATGGCCTGGAAGTGTTGATAGGGGGTGACAGGAATTTACCACCCATCAATAACAAGCTACAGTTTTTCCAAGTATGACTAAGCTTTCACCTGATGCAAACAGATTTGGTTTGTGATTGAAATTATTCTTCGTTTCTGTTAATTGGTAGAAAATCAACGTGAAAAAAATCAATACAATGGGGGTGAATGGAATTTAATTTGCGCTTTTCACAGCATTGAAAAATGATAATGACAACAAAAATCAACAGCAGTATGTCTTTCCACAAACAGTGTCCCTGCGACTCTGGGAAATCCACTGTGAGCAGTTTGATACTGAAGAAATCTCCAATGACATGTGATCAGGGTCGGCGCCAGAGTGTTAGGGGCGGACGGGCAATCAGCTTTGACAGGGGGGGCATTTTTTTTCACCTCATATAGCCTTTATTAAGTGTATCTTTAACATTATCATGTTTCATGAAAGAAATAATCTGACAGAGAGGTGTATACATACTGCCACTTATGCGCACAGGTGCGCACACACGCATACACATGCTGTTATGTCCACAAAAACAGGTTATAAACTAACACCGTGTCCTAACTGGATGCGAGCGTCCAACTATCGCGCTGCATCGCGCATCGGACGCTCTCTGTCCACTGAATACGTTAAATCTGCACTTCTGTTACATCATGTAAACAAACCAGGAACATATCAGCTGTGAGCTCCCGATCAGACTGGAGCTGGAGACGTAACCACCTCAAAGATGGGTTAGTAGTACTTAATAACATGTTATCTTCCTACGTTCGTACTTTTTTTTTTTTTATCAGAAAACACACGTTTTATTTGTGATATTTACTGGAAATAACATACGATATAGCCAAGAGCAAGTGGGTTGTTTTCTAGTTATCTTCTCCAGCCAACTGCCACCTTATTTTGGTTTCTGTTTTGAAATGAGGAGGTACTGGAGGCTACAGATAACTCCTCAGGCACGCCCTGCGTCTTGCTCATGCCAGGGTCAAAAATGTGCACACACACAGGTGCCGAGATCCAGTAAACAGGGAGTTAAACAATACATTAATCTAACAGTCTGACTGATTTCTTCATAACTATAATTTAAGTTAATAAAGACTAAATGTGGATGTTTCACTCACCAGTTGTTGTCCCTGCTCAGCCTGCTGTAG